>WURS02440981.1:0-14944 GCA_011762765.2 Rhinocypha anisoptera
AAATTATTGCAGTTACTGAACATAAATAACAATAGTAAAAATGTCTTATTTAGTATTACCTTTCTCCATGATTTTTTAAATTCATAGCTATTCTATAACTTCACCCACTCTATTTATTGTTTTTAATTTTGGAAAAAATGGGGGTAACTTATGTTATTAAATAATTCGATCTCTCAAAGATGAATTTACATTTATTTAAATATATAGTTTCGATTCCATATTTTCGAAGTTCATGACGTGACCTCTTTCCAGAAGCTCATTAGGGAGGTTGGTTGCAAATTGCAAATTTACTTCATCAGACATTTGTCAGTTTCCTCCAAAACAGGCTTGAGTTTTCATTATTTATTTAATATTTTATTTAAAATAACAAATGAAATAGAATTCCTTATCTGTTTTTTCTTTTAACGAATTTTATCTATTATTCTGTCATGCTTTTCGAAGTTTAAGTCCTTATAACATAAAATATCAAATTGCAACTGGAGGGAGTATTGTTCAAAAATTGGTAACCGTTGAAGCTATTTCTCGCAATCTTAAATTATACCATTAAATACCGTAGTTAGTTCTAGTATTTACCATATGTGTCAATGAGATCGTAGTAAAGGTTTCTTAGCGTAGTTAAATTACAAAGCATCTACAAATGAATAAATCTACAGTACAATAAAATAAAACATAAAATAACAGTATTTAAAAAAAATTAATAAAGCATCGACACTCAATCAAAATGAATTACATCGAATCTCAAGTGAAATTATTAAAATTGAATGAATTTCGCCCCTGCTGGAATAAAGAATTAACATTTGTAAGCAATATTTTTTGTGAATCGATAGTAATACGAAGGTATTTAATTTATTTGCACATTCGTGGTGACCGTTAAGTGTAGAGGAGACGGAAGCCATAAAATTGTCTTACTTTTTGCTGATTTTCTTCTCATTCTTTCATTTCTTAAATGGACGAGGTGCGGACATTAGGGTTTTCAAGCACACTTTTTCCTGCTCGAAAACTTTTTCCTCCTCGAGTAAGATAGGAAAACGAAAAATCACTGCGGAAACCAGGTCCTGCCAGAAATAACCATAATTTTTTTTTAGGTTGACAGTTCAAGCTTTACGAAACCAATACCAATTTCTGTTACGAAAAGTTCCAACTCTTATGCCTTCATTTCTAAATATAATGTGGATAAAAATTGATTACTTCGGCCGGTTAACTCGTTGAATATTTAAAAAATTGCCGGTTTGAATAGTAGAAGGGATTGAAGATGATATAATGAGTGAAAAAGAATACTAAAATAATTCATACTCGTTACATAAAAAGAGGTAAACGTCTGCCACTTTCGGTGACTGGAGAACTAGCTAATTGATTTAAACGTAAAGCCTTTGATAAAATAAAGGCAGAGTGTTATAAAATATGAAGTCATGTTATTTATATTATATCTAAATATGTATTATTATAAATATTATAATAAATATCTATATAAAACTTTAATATTGATAATTTCTAAATAACTATAAAAATATATAATGATTATAAATATTTTTAATTTATTTATATCATATCAGAGTGGATTAAATAAGGAGGTATTTTATAAAAAAAGATGAATTAGAAATTTTTTAGATTAATTAATTACGACCATCATTCCATAACGTAAGTATTATCAGCAATACAAAGATTTTAAATTTGGTGATATTAGTCCAACGATTAATGCTCATTATGAACCTGGCAATTCGAATCCTTAAATATCCATGCTTTAACTATTAGTTTACACTAGTGCAAAATTCCACTATTCATTTTACTCTTTCATAGAGGTATATGGTTAATATTAGTATATAAATTGTTAAATAAATTTAAATGCGACTTTTATTCGTATTCTTCACCCCAGAAACCTGCTCTGAAAAATAATTTGAATAAATTCCATGACTTGAATTATGAAATAATAATGTAATCATGTAACTACAAATTGATCAAGTTGACATTCGAGGAAATTGTGTTTACTATTTCAATTAATAGTGCAGATGGTGACAATTTAAATGTAATAAGAAAAGTTTTCTGACCCAAGGTACATTAAAAGTAAAACATCGACGTCTTAAAAAAGTACGGTTCACTCTTTGTCGGTATAATATCCCATTATTAGAAACGCTAATATTTACGCGATGAAAACTAAAAGTACATACAATAATTAATTATCGGAATAAATTCAATATGAAAGTTATAACGGGTTTTCTGAATTCAAAATACAGATTTCAGAAATAACTGGCAATATTAGAGTAGAATATTAGTTGCTTCTCGCAGAAAACTGAGTTCGCTCCAAATCATATACTCATAACTCAAATGTTTCCACTCTTCTTTCTTCTTACCTCCTACTTTTCCATCATTTCTAATTTCCACTCCAAATATTCTGCCAGCCTTTACCCTGGTTCTAGATCTTATTGACTGCAGAGATTCTTTTCTCATTTTCAGCAATTATCACTTTTGCCTCCTGGTTGCGCCTCGTATCTTCCTTTATGTTGTTGTCTGGTTAAAGACGCGCCAACATTGTATCCTCATTTATAATGTACTCCAAGTACTTAAAGCATAACTTCCTCTTTGCTAACGTTAATTTACACCTTCTTAGAATTCTTTCTAATCGCCTAATAAATTGCTCTTTTTTGTATTTATTTTCTCTTTTTCAAACTCTTTCCATGCCTTATAAAGCTTGCTTAGAATTTCATACATCATTTTATAATACTAGCACGTCATCATCATATCTAAATACTATTCCCCTTCCGCAAATATCTATACCTTTTCTACCACCAAAACAATTTTATTCTAATGAATGGTATTACTACCTCGTTCAGCAGCATATAATAATAATATTGATGGGAACGTAAGTGATATTTACAATAAATAAGTAATATAAATGGAAATAACTAAACTTCGGAATATTTTTCTCATAGAAATTAGAAATAAGACATCTATTTAAATCAAAGGAATTTTACATTTTCTAAAACCCTTGCTATGATATTTCCCGTTATTTTACTTCTTTGAATGGATTGATCTAATATTTTTCACTGTTATTGGTAATATATGAAACTAAAACCTACATTTCCTTCCAGGAGAAAATTTTTTTACTCCTCATACGATTTAACCTGTCACGACTGTTGCTTATCCCTAAACATATGCATTCTTCTACTTATAAACGGTTTTATGTTTCATTCACAACAGAACGAATTTGCGGGTTGCCTGACCTACAGGACACAAGACAATGTATGGACTGCTGCTAGAAAATCTGTCCGAATTCATCAAGGCTGTATATGGAGAGGAGACATGGGAGGAAATACGGAGACTGGCATCTGTGGACCAGCCCAGTTTCAGTATACATCAAGTGTACCCCGAAGGGCTCATTCCAAAGCTGGCAAAGAAATCAATAGAGGTATCTGAAGTGTGATGATGAGTACCCTGATATTATTATTACTTCCTTACATTTATCTAAATGAAACAAAAAAGTGTTTAAACAAAGGCAGACGCTATCACCACATATCGAAGCTAACAAATCTATAATAGTACTATGTAATATTTTAATTTGATTGCCTGAAGTGTATTTTCCACATAAAAAATATACCACTCTGAAAGGTAATTGCTACTTAAACTGATTTATTTGGACATTAATTGTCAATGACCTTCATGGATTTCAAATATAGCATATGAATTTATTCTGATTTGGAAGGAATGGTGTGGATATTTATCATATACAGTAACTCAGTTCTAAAATAAAATTATGTCTGAAAAATACATGTTCTATTCCTACTGTTTTACTTTTGTTTCTTGTTCCTTAAATCTATTACCCCACAAGGATGTGAAAAAGGATTTATTGAGCATAGGTTTTAACGAAACTACAGCCATAGCAACTTATAAGCAACACACTTCTGGCTACATGGTTACCAACTTTACATACACATTTAATATAGTTCTTATATTGATTTAATTCAATATCTTAAATAATTCCATATAAAATACCTAGTCAAATGTGACACGAGCTTTGACAATCCTGAGATCAGTGAACATAAGACATAACTCGATCAACATTAAACAAATTCGTACGACACAGTCAAGAACAACAAATTTCTCAAATAATGTCAGAAAAAGAATATAATGCTCACTTTATGAAATAAAGAAGATAACAATAAAAAAAATCATTATACATAAAATCTAATGAATAGAAAAATTATTTAAATTGACAAAACAGGTGAACAGAACCGGAATAGGTACATTGTAACACATACTACAAAATAGACAAAAGCCTTGTGTTAAAGAAGCTAACATCAACCCTTCCACTTCTAGGCAAAACTAAGAATAACTCAACAGCCCAATACGTAATAAGTACCAATTCCAAGACTTCTAAAGGAGAAGTTAAAAATAATAATTGTCAAGTTCTTTGAATTCATTCAAAATACATGGTTCAAAAAACTATGCGGAGGTCTATGAAGAAATACTACTAAAACTCTACAAATAAAACACACAATTGGAAGAAAACTGTCATAATTACAATCTCCCACATGCAAGATAATGAGAAGGAGACCTAGTTTCTGATTTATTTAATTGCATCCCTAAGGACCAGAGTTTCTCTATTAACTATTGCCTTCATCACTGTGGGCATTAACTTCCTAATTGTGTATAGCACTTTGTTTGCTTTGGGATCACAATGTTTGTCGATTTCTCAATGTGGTTGATTTTTTTCACTCCTTATCACTGAATAAAACTTCTTATTTCAGGTCTTGGGAATAACAGAGAAAGAATTCTTTGACCAAATGGGTGTATATTTTGTAGCATTCGTTGGTCAATATGGCTACGATCAAGTACTTTCCGTCCTCGGTCGGCAACTACGTGATTTCCTAAATGGTAAAGATATAAGTTACATCCAAGCCTACAAAATACATAAGTATTCATTAAATCTGTACCTTATTACAATTTTTTGTGATAAAATGATGATTTACTTTTAATGTTAACATGTTACATTCCATACAGAGAGAATAATAAAAAAGTATAATAATCTCATGTAAAAGATATCTATAAAATTAAACTCATTTGAGGGGAAATCTTAAAGAATGCTTAATTCATCCAAAGTGGGGAAATGCAAGTTATGGTATGAAATGCAGATTTTTTTAAGTTGTTAAAATGCAAAAATTGACTTTTTAATGGATTAAAATCTGTAGATATGTGCACATAATGAAATAGCTTAGAAGTATTAGAACACTCTAACAGGAGCAACACAGAAAAACAAAAGACTATTATGCAACATCTCCTGGATACTTGGAAAGAATATGGATTTCCTAAAGGAAAATATTATTCATGATATAGCTTTAAGTAAGATTCAGTGAGAAACTATAATTAACAACTATCATAAATATAAACTCTCGAATTGATAAAAGAGTGACCTCATCTTTATCTCCTGATGTTTTACAGAATATCTATGAAAGTAAAATATATTTTTGGACTCAAGAAGTACATATTGCATAAAGTAACCTAATTGTAATTTCTAACAATTTTATATTTGAAAAGGAAAAGTATCCTCATATTTATAAATAATACATTTTGATTTCTTCTAAATATAATTCATTTGTAATTTGTAGCTATGTTTAACAGTATGCATTCCACTTCCAGGATTGGATAACCTCCATGAATACCTCAAGTTTTCCTATCCTCGAATGAAGGCACCATCTTTCTATTGTGAAAATGAGACTGAAGATGGTCTTACGCTACACTATCGCAGCAAGCGAAGAGGATTTGTGTTCTACACGATGGGCCAAATAAGAGAGGTAAGATAGCTTGTAAATACACACTAATGCTATTATGAACAGTAATATGTGTTGTATTAAGCATGTAGTATGTATTAATTTATTTATGTATAATTTGATTATCTTTATTGGTAGATTAAAACTATTTCACACCATAACCCCATTATATTCTTCCAGTGTATTAATTTTTAAGAAAGAACGGAATTATCCAAAATCTGATTCCTACTTTCTATTGAGCAATCAAATAATATATTTACTTAAAAATGTATGGCATATAAGAGAAAAGTCATAATCCAACTCTAGAGAAAAACTAAGATGAAGGTGCAAAATATTTATCACTAATATCTGCATTAATTATGACAAAAACAGCTCAATATGCATTTTATCAGTGAATTTCCAACTTCTATAGTCCTCAATTTTTCTAAGGAGTAGGAATTCAATATATGATTTTATACCCAAATTTCTAATAAATAAATTTTGCCACAGCAATATATAATGATGATTTATAATGATGAATGACTTATGATGACTTAATTAATCACTTTATATAAGTGATTAAATAATTTTATACATAGAAAGAACCTTGCCAAATCTAGTAATACAGATTAAATTTCGAATGCAGTCAATATGGATATAGTAACTTATAGAATACTCATTACTGATGTTACCCAAATTTTATGGGACTCTTGTAAGCTGTGGGTGATCAGTTTATGTGCAATGAAGAAACTAAGTACCCACACAGATTATTTTGTCATTGGTAAAAACTCTAACAGTAAAATAGCAAGCAGGTGTGCATTAATAAGAAAATTTATCATTCACACTGAAGACCCAGACAAAATAGAGGAGAGGTCTCCACTCCTTCATAACCTACCTCATTTAGTGTATTAACTGAACATCAATAGCTGGAGATGTGGTCTTAGTTTTTAAAGTACACTTTTACAATCAAGATAAATGTGTGTAGCTATTTATCTCCTGAGCCAAACTCAACTCTAGTTTCACCAAAACTTTTATCTGCATTTTGTTTCCTTTCTAAAACAGGTAGTCCTCTGTTCAGAGGTAGGTAAAAATGATCACATGAGGAAATGACCTTCCAGTTTCACATGCCTTCACCCTTTTTCATGTTTTCTATTCCTTCCCCATACCTAAAATACCAACTTTGGTTATGACTTCAGCATCTCATTGCCTCATTATAAATTTTCTATTCACTTCTCCTTTACTCTTCCAACAAAATTTCCTCTTCCCCAACATTTCCAACACCTTTATTTTCTTCTACTCTGTACAGTTAATTTTTCCATCCTTCATAATCCCTTATATAACATCTTCGAATGCATACACAACTTCATAAATATGTGGATAGGTTTCAGAATCATATGATGCTGTACTTCAGGTAAAGTTTGTACAAAGTATGTTATTTCTTAAAGTCGTTGTCAATTTTATCCCCCTTTTTCTACATGGTCACAAAAATAGGAATTCCCAAACAAAATTATTATAATAAAAATATAAAGTGCTAAACAAAAGAAGAAAAATTAATTACCAGTGCATTTCTTTTAGTGTGCATCTGTATAATTGAAAAATCAGCATAGGCTATCATTTTCCCTAAATAGGTGGCCAGGCACTTCTACCACAAGGAAATGGTCATAGATCTGCTGAAGGAAGAGAGGGTGATGGATACAACACATGTGACTTTCCAACTCACTTTCGACAACCGTGCCTTTGGTCAATCTTCACTAACCCTCGTCCGTGATGAGAAACATCTGCCCCTCAATGCCTCCGTCCTCTTTCAAATTTTTCCTTTCTGTGTAGTTTTTGGGTGAGTCAAATATGCATGCAAAAATTCTTGAAGAACTAATATTAACTAAGTGGTGCACATTAAAAAATACATTCATGTTTTTTTGCATCAGTAATAAAAATATTACTTTAAAAACACAAACATAAATATCATAGGAATGCCAAAATAGTGCTTTCACTCTAATACTGAAATCAACATAGGCACCATCTAAAAAGTTAAACCTTTTTGGAGTTTTATTAAACCTAGAAATTGTTGTATCTACTATTCTATGAAAAAGTGTTTCAATAGAAGTGTTAATATTCAATCACTAAAATTCTACCATATCAAATGGTTTAAGCCAAGAATAGGAAGCATAGAAAATTATAAAATATGTTTTGAATTGGCTACCCCATTACAATAGATAGTTAATACATTATATTACCACTACATTATATCCTGAAAGGGGTATGTGGCAGGGGTGTCCAACCACAGGAATTCAACAATCAAAGGATATACCACAAAGCCACTGAAACTATCAATTTTGCATTACTTAAAAAATTAAGCTATATGAGCATTAGAAGCAATGATAGGTCTGACTGAATAACAATACTTACTTAACCACAATAATTTGGACTTAGCTAACTAAAAGTTGATTAGCATGCAGAAAATTTTAACAATTTTCAGTGTAATTTAGCAAGTCTTGTTTGGTCTCTCATAATGTGTGTAAACTTTCGGCTTCGAGCCTGAGACCTATGGCCTTGGCATGCAATACTGAGTGAATCTGAAAGTAACTTACACATTACATATTTATAGAATGTCTCAGTGTTTTGTTTGTACAAACTCTATGCATTCTATAACCTATATAGATTGATGCAATGAGTTCCACGGTAACTGCTTGGATATACCTCTAGGAAGAGAGGAAATAGAAGGTATTTCTGCTGGAAGTCAAAAGTGGAGATGCAATGACTGTAGTCAGATAAGATGTCAGAGTATGAGCACAGTTAAGAAATGTTAATGAGCAAAGAGCTCAAAGTGTTTCTCCAAGCAATGCGGTTTTATACCTCATCAGTTAGTTAAAAAGTTATCTTTATTCAACAGAATCAAATTTAAGAAATACTATGAATAAGTTACATTAAAGACCAGATGGATTGAATCATCAAGAAAGCTTCTTGATATTTGTTTTGAGAAAATGGACTCTCTTCACAGAGAAAACTTATTGCTGAAAAAAACCACTAGAAGAGCAGTGCAAGCATACAGACAAGCTAGGGCAGAGTACAATAGTGTGGAAATATATGGAGTTCCTGTAGTGCCTTCAAGCCTTCTAGAATTGGGGCTGGGCTTGGAGTGAATGTGTACTCAAATAACATAGATAGGTAACTGCTACCGGTATACAGTCAAATGAGGGAGTGAAGCAGAAGAGGGAATCCAAGTGAAATTTGTTAAGCAATGCACCAAGAACAAATTCTTAGTTAAGAGAAGAGTAAAAAGAAACTTCTACACTCATCTCCTGAGCTTGGATGTTCTTGACTCACTCATTTACATCAATGAGGCACTTTGACCTGGAAGGAGGGTACTCTTAAATGAGGTGAAAGAAGATAAGAAGAATAACAAATAATAGTATCTCTACGTCATAGGAGGGAAAATTTTACTGAGGAAAGAAGAAAAAGAGCCAGAAGTCATCCTTACTCGCTTGGAGGACATTTGTTAACCTATAGTCAGTAATAAAGGGTAATCTAATTCTCGAATCCAGTTGTACAAGCACTTTTCATATGTTAGTTATATAAAACTAAATAGTTTAAAAATTATCCCTGATATATTAGCTTTAACTGATAAATGGTGATGAACTTAATCACTTGACAATAAATGGCTTTAGCTCCACTGCTAATTGTAATAATGTATCAAGGACAAGAGGTGTGTTAGCTTTTATTAAATAGGTATGGAGTATTTAGTTAGGCCCTGCATATCTCACCTGATGAGTTTTTGTTACTTAATTTAAAGTAAAACTCTATTTCCTTTGACTTGATTTCAGTTTACATAGATCAAAAAAAGAAAAAATCTCAATTTTTGGTAGAATTTAAAACTGTCTTATCTGATATTACAAAAATCTAGTAATTATTGATGATATTAATATAAATATATTGTTATCCAATGATGATTCAGACTAATATATGAATCTTTTATCCTTTTATAGTTAAACTAGTCTATTTAATGAATCTACTAGATTAGCAAAACAAACCAGCTTGTTTAGATCATACGACAAACCGACTTGTTAGGTTCTTTAATTCTTATTTAACATGATTATGAGATTTAACACCTATCACTAACCGAACACTCTGCAACTTTCTTGTTAATCCCGCAGAGCTATTATTGTGAATCAACAAAGACAGTGACTTAAATTGCTTAGAGACCATGTATGTCTGGTACAGGTAGTTCAAGAGTGTGGTAGAAAAATTAACTTTGGATTCTATTTATGAGATGAAAAATGCTTCAGAATCTTTTGTGATGTTGACAGAACTGTTGAAAAATTGCATGAAGGCTTCTAAGAGTAAAAATTTATATGTCAAATTAACTCTAAACGAAAGCTTAAACCACGAATGACAGATTTATTTTATAAAATCGAAAAGAAAAATTATTTATTTAATAAAGTTCATCATCAACCTAATGTTAGACAGAGGAAAGCCTTCACTAATTTTAAAAATAAACTACATATAGATTTAAGAAATGCAGCTAATACTTATTATATACATATATTCCAAAAATTTGATTAAAATAATGAAGTGGAAATTCTTCAAGAATTAGTAAGAGAGAAGCAAAAGTAGTCCTGTGAACTTCAAGTACAATAAATAACTTGTTAGTAATACAGTAATTTTAGTAAATATTTTTAATAATTATTTCATCAGTATCTTTGAAGCAAATTACTGGATTTATAATTCTTCATGCTCTGCCAATCTCCCTCTTTGTGGAGAGGTATAATAACTGCCCTTTTCAGTAAACTAGGAAATTGCCATTGGAAAAACTCAAACTAAAAATATAGCAAAGTACATCCAATACATATTTTTAATAGTTTTGCACTAATAACATCAACTTCAGGAGATTTTCATGAGGAAAGGGCATTGTCTATTTTCAGAATTTCAGGTGGAATAACCAGTTCTAGAAAAAAAGGAACTGGAAAAATTCTTATTTCATTTTAGATTAGTTAGCAATAATTGTCAGTTAAGGTATAAGACAATTTCTTTAGTATCCATTTTTGCAAGAGTACTGGAAACACTTTTTTTTAATACTATCTTTCTTAGATAAATTTCAATACTTTAGTAGTAAGCAATATGGTTTTAGAATTGTAAAATTTACAAAAGAAATGGAAAATTTTATGACTCCTATTTAGCATACTATAAACTGTAATAAATAGTAGATGGACATTTTGTGGACAAAGAAAAGGCCTTTGGCATAGACCATAAAATATTAGTTGAAAAATTAAAGCATGCAGGCATATATGGCATCCCATTATACTGGTTTAGGAGTTATTTAGTTTCATATTTCCAATGTCTTTATATTTCCAAGTTTCATATTTGCTGTCACATAAATGTGACAGCAAACAGATTGAAAATTGTAAAAAAACAGTGCTCACTTAGTTGATGTGAGAGTAATTTACTTTCCAGTAGTGCACTCTAAGATTAATTGATGATGCTGCATTATTGATGCTGCTGCATTGATTAATTGATGGTTTGCTGATGGGGCAAGTGCCTACCAGAGCACAATGAAAAAGGCAGATGAATAGCCACAAGAATTTACAAAACAATCTAAACTTGTTTCATAAAAGGAAACTAGTTTACTTATTCCAATTACCCTGTTCTCAAATTCTTTTTGCTTGCTCATATCACAATTTAGTTATCTTTATCTTGACTTTAATTTACGGCAACACAAACACATGAATCTGTTGTCATATCACTAACTCAAATTTTTTGTCATGATGTTCCTGTCTACCAATTTAGTTTGGATGCCCAGTGGTTCTCCTGATGCCAAAAGTCAACTCATCTTTTCTTTAAGTATTTATTAAAAAATCTATTAATTACCTTTGAACCATATCTAGTTTTAAAATTATACCTCTCCCACATGGATACCAAACTACTGACCATGTATTCCAAATGTGGACTAACTAAGGTAACTCTTTTGTTGACTGTCTCATTATATTTTCCTACTGCATGCCAAACGAAACCTACCTTATTCAAGGACAATATTATTTAAACATTAATTAGTCATAATAAGTGATAAGAATGGCGATTTTTAAACTTATCAACAACTTGACCTGAATTAGTGATTTTTTCAGAAACATTGTTCCATGTTCATCTATTATACCATCTTCTCTCTTAAATATGCTCTAAATTAAACCATATATTATTTCATTTATCCTCATTCATAAATAAAATATAAATGAAACAACTGAAAGTAATCTAATTGGGAGATAAGTATCATATGATTTATGAAATGAATTCCCGAGTACACCATATAGTGCTTTTAATGACTGGTTGCAAAGGAAAGGGAAGAAATACTTATAAAATCCAACAGCCTGAGAGACTATGAAAAAGTAAATATTAAATTAGAATAAAGAAATAATTCACAAAGTTTATTACCTCCATTTAGGCTGCCCATTGAAATTAAGATCCACCCTGGTATATCAAAAGACCTCACTTTATGAGAACATTCATTTTCTTGGATTTTGCATAGTTCTTGTTGATATTGTTCCCAATGGTGTATTTTAGTATTATAAATGACCACCTGCTTTTCCAGCAATGTTTTTTGCCTGCAGTAAAATTGAAATCACAGCATGACAAGAGTAATGTGTGAGGAAATGTCTTAACAAAGATTGAAAAACACTAGTGTGATCAATAGTAGATACATTACAGAGCTACTAAATTTATGAAATGTTTATGGAAAAGTTGTTTCCCAAAACTGTAACTTGAACTAATTTCAAATATATTTTGCATATGTCATGATATTCTGAACAAAATTTTCAAATGTAAACATCCAAACAAGCATAAATATAACAAAGCTGAACATTTCAGCCCAATAACAAAATACCCATAACGTTGCATATCTTGTTGATCAATTACTAAGAAACTACAATCTCTAAGACCAAGTTGGATTACAGTCTGTATTTTTATCTCAGTGGTTCCTTGACTTTTTTCATTCTTTATTTGTGTTGACCTTATTCACTTTGGGGATAATGACTCCATGGTGCCTACATGGGTTTTATTATTTAGTTTTTCATTAGATAATATAATGCTAAAAACCTCTGTGATCCATGCAAGTATCCACACATCTCTCTTATGTAGAAATTGGATTTCATATACTTAAATTATGTAAATCATTTTATGAACATAAAGATGGTGTAAAAGTTCCACATTTTTTAAACATGTTTTTTTGAAATATGACATCTAAGTGGTGCATTAAATTTATTTTCAATTACCCTCCAGATCTGACATGATTATAAGAAGCATTGGGACATCATTGATGCAGATCTTACCACAACTTCTGAATAAGAAGGTCACAGACAAATTTGACCTTCTCAGACCACTAATTCCATTTGTATTCCAGATGGTAAGTGACACAAAATATTCATTCACCATCAAAATATTTAGAAGTTATTGGAAGGATGTATTGTGGTTTTGAAATCATGATTAATTTTTTTATTTTTTAAAATTCTCATCTTGAATGATTGTATGTAAACATATTCTTTATTTTATGTAATTCTTCCTTTACATGGGAGAAACAATTATGTAATTGAGATTACCCGAAGACCATAAAAAATTCATTTATAAAAGATATGCTAAAAAAAGAGAGACCACCACCTATATTTCTCTAACTCTGAGTAAATTTTATTACATATAACTCAAAATTTAATTACTCAATCCTGGAGAATGCAAATAATTTCACATTTTCATCCCTTATATGAACTTCATAGTAATTGCAATCATTAATATTTTGTTATCATGTTGTTATAATAAATTTGTTTGATCATTATATAAGTACTTTGAACAACAATTAACAGCTCATGCTTGCTATCCTATTAGAAATTTGTAAGACATGCTGAATATCAAATGAGGCAAAGGCTATTTTGACAACCACTCCTTAAAAAATGAACCAAAGGCCTTGCTTTAAACAAAAATACCACAATTGGCTTATTTGTATGATTGTAGCATACATGTAAAAACACTACACATAAAATTATATGAATGTCATGTCCTACAAAGAGCCACTATTAGAAAACAATAAAATACATGAAGCATTTTTTTCATTAAGAATAAGAATTAATTATTCATTTCATCAATAATTCATAAGACTAAAACTGCAATTTCAAACATTTAAAGTATCCCTAAACATGGGGGTGAATTCTTGTTTCAAGCAAACAAAATTATGAATCTTCTCCAGCCTTTTTGATTATAGAAAGGAAATTACATTTTTTAACCAAGAATGAAATTGAATAAGATGCATGTCTTTCATATTTTACAGATCCTGAATCGAACTAACAACATATTTGAACTGGTTACAACAGAACCTGTCATTGCCGAAACACGGACAGAAGAACTGAGGGCAAATATGGATGAAGCTGAAGAAATGAATGATACTAATTTACATCTGAAAGGTGCTATTAAATTTAGTGATGTCACAGAGTCATATTAAAAACTATGTAACATTAGAAATATAATTTAAATATATTTTTTTTTGTTTGGTTTATGCATAATAAATATTCTCTGTAAACTGAATCTAAATACTTACAATATTCGTAAAGTAAACATCATAAATAATTGATTATTTCCAATGGTGAACCCCTAAAATCAGAGGGGAAGATAGGAGCTATATGATTAAACATTAGATATAATGAGATAAAATATATTGAAGTAGATCTCATAATATTTTTACCCAAATTAATTGCTAAGTCAAGTAATACCAAAACATAGTACTAAAATAGTTTAATGTTAAAAAATAATCAAAAAGACAAACTTTAAGCAAAAAATAATTTTTGTCACTGATACAAGTTAATTTGTAAAGTTTTAGAATAAAAAGGCCACATTTTAACAAATAAAGAGGAGTATGAAATTTGACAAAGCTCCAAAAATATAATTAGAGAGAAATACAATATAAAATTCACACACCAAGGTTAATAAAATGTACTTCTATCAAGTTCACCCACAAGTGCCAAACATACAATTCAAGTCTCATATTAATTACCTGTGGAGGTTGTCCCCCACCTAGAGGAAGTGATAATGATAATGTTTATTAGATCATTAGCTATATATATATATCAGAATAGATCTTGTCCGATATCAAACATACACATACATAAAATTTGAACACTTAGTCAGAGAGACCTTCAAAGTTCTCCGCCATATATTCATCCATTGAGTAAAAAGGT
>WURS02440990.1:0-14944 GCA_011762765.2 Rhinocypha anisoptera
GACAAAAGAGAAAAAAATGACTAGTCCTGGAGTATAGGATGTAAATAAATTCAGAGAATTAAGCATGATAATGTGTAATGACTAGTCTTGAAGTATAGGATGTTTTTTAATTCAGAGAATTAAGCATGATAATGTGTATATTGTAAAATATAGTAGCATAGTCTAAATAACAACAATGCACTTTAAGAATGACATTCATGTTAATAATGAAGTAAAGATGAATGTGGGAACAAATGTGTTAAAAAACGGTCATGACAGATAACTTAATGACAGAGTAAATTTAAAAATGTTCTTTGAATTTACAGGAAAAATATTAGTACTTTTTGATTGTGAACTAAATGAGCATGGTAATATGTGGCGATGTACTAGTTTTTAACATGTAGATTTAGAAATCTTTTAAGAAAATGACTCACAATTAGGTACAACGAGATTTAAAACTACTGGTGTAGTGAAACGAAAGAAAGTATGATAGCAATGAAGATAGGCATCTATGATCTTGAGATCAGCGAGAAGTGAACTCGAAATCTCAATCAAACTACGACCCTATATTTGAATAAAATAGTAAAAAAAATGGAGCAATGGAAAATAAAGCTGAAGTGATTAAAATGTGTTTGAATTTGTTTACTCCAATTATGGATGTTACAATTAATTCAGAGAACCATAAACATTTATGCTGTATCTTGTGATCTTTAAGAGTACTTTAAAGAACAAGGATGCATATTAAGTATATAATAAAGGTTGTGTTAATGATAATGAAATAGCAAGGAATCAGCTACTAAATTTATTAAAACCAGTTATGTAAATAGTGTACTGACTGAGTAAATATAGAAATTTTCTAAGAAATTACAGAACTAATAAGGGAAATTGTGGCATGAGGGGGTATGGTAGTAGCAAGAATCAAGTACTAGTTTAATGATTGCAGAATTTCATCCACAGTTGATATTAGGTGTATAATGTAAAAATCTATCTGATATTAGGCAGGGATTTTGATTAAATATATGTGGAGATGATTGTTTTATAGCTGTTTTAATAAATATGATCATGGATTATTACTCTGTGATATGATATTGGAAATTTACCGCAGAAAAAAATCAGACATTGTGTTTTGCAGTTCCATTAATAAATTAAATGGATGAGAAATGACTATAGAAAATGTGAAAAATGTGTTAATGAGTTGAATAATATCAAAAAAATATTGACTTCACAAATTTTATATCTTATATTCTCCTATATTTTTTTTGATCTTGAAAAAATATGTGATAATTATTTTATGCGATAATGAACACTAAAACAATTTTGATTAAAAAGCAGCATCATTAGGAACGTTACACTGAAGGAAATATCTATTTAGCATAGTCCACTTAAGTTAATATTTTTGATATTATACCATTTTCAGAATGGTTTTTGCTAATAACAGTGCTATATGACTGGCAATGAATTATATCTGAGCATTATACCTTAGTCTTTGGTTATCTAACATCAAGCTGCCTATAATGAATATTTATGCCTTTCCCCTGTCTTGCATACCAATCATTCTACTTCCTGTCAGGGACTTCAAAATTCCATTAGTTAGTGGTAGGTATCTATAAATTTTACTTCCTACCCTTTAGGCCTAGCACATAGTTGATCAATTTCTCACTCCAGTTAACTTTCTCAGTTCTTCTCAAAAGAAAGCCTCCAACTAGTACTCAACCTCAATTCTTAAGAACCACATTTAAAAACTATATGTTTGCTGGCACTCAATTGCAACCATTGGGACTAGATGATGATAATTTTAACTAACCATAACCTATTTTCTCATTACCTGTTATAAATTTCCTATGAAATTGCTTCCTTTGATCTTACTATTTTCATTCTGCTTCTAACTGAATTTCTGTTTTGCCCAAAATTCTTCATAAATGAGTGCATATATCCAACTGTTCTAATTTACCTCTTCCTTTGTTATTATTTAACTTCATCTTTGTAGTTTTCTAAACCTCATTGCCTTTATTTGAGTGCATTTTATTTTAAAAAAAGATCACTCACATAGAAAGTATCCTGCAAGGTCTGGAGCTCTTGTCTGACTGGCTACTTAATCCCTGGTTGTGGAATATATAAATCAATGTTTTGGCATGCGACTGCAGGAATATGTCCATTTACGTATAACCACCTTCTTCATACCCTCCCTAGATCCTTCCAAATTTTGTGACCCATCCTTTCCAAAAAGGTTTGAGCATACACGCTGTTCAATTGTTCAGGAATAGGATGCCCCTTTCTAGTACCATTTATGATGGTTGAGATTTGGAAAATTCCTTTTGACCCACCCCCATCATTTCCCTTAGTTATCTCCAAGTTTTTATAGAATACTGGTTATAAATTAAAGAATTTATATACAGTTTAGTATTAAATTAATCAGAAATTATTAAGAAAAATAAATATGGAATTCTTTTTTGGATATATTTCTGCATGAAATATTTTGCTGCAGCTACTTTTCTCCCACAAACAGCCATCATGAAAGAACAAGGCTGCCATAGCTGAAGGGTTAATGATAGCTCAATAGTAAATCTAACAGAGTCAATTACAAGTAGCCCTCTGGCTTCTGGATTTCATAATTCAAAAACTTCTAATGCTTTTCTCACCATTCCTCTCAACAAAAGCTAAGAAATTATCAAACTGCCTTCTCTAGTTCTCTTTCCTGTCTCTATGACCTGATTCTCCAGCTGCTACCCTCATCTCTGAACACTTATTAGTTAATGGATTTATCATGCCTGGTACCTGTCCTACCAGTCCAGATTGTACAATACTTTTATCACTTTTGGCCACCTTACCCTGATAAATACATCTCAATTTGATATATATATATATATATCATGTTATTCTTATTTTGTTAAATGCTCCATTGTAAATCTGTATTTTATCTGCTTTATAAGGTCCTATTTTCTGCATAAACAAATAAAAATAAAAACTTCCTGATTATGACGTAGCCTATTAATTCTCCCATAACCTCAACTTATAATATCACATGTTCCTTTTCTATTCCTAAATTAAAACTGGTCCTCATAAAGAAATTCATAAGAGCAATATGTCTTATGTCATGATCTGAAACTTTTAACTAATGAAACTACCTTCACTGAGTGTGAAATCAGACATTTCCCTCCTCATATACAGCAACAACTGAGTACAAACATTTTCTATCCCACCCTCTAAGTTTTCTAATATGCATCATTTCTCATTTCTAATTCTAAAACTCTCAGGACTGTACAACAATAATTAATTCCTTTCTTGTTCCCTCGTCATATCTCCTCTTGTTTGAATATTACTTTTTTCATCTTACACCCACATTAAACACTTTTAATTTTTGTAATCATGATGAGATCTATACCTGTGTGTGTGTGTGTGTGTGTATATATATATATATATATATATAAATTACCCACACATCTATAGATATTGTGGAGCCATAGGTACAATAATTGTAGGAATGAAATATTATGGTGTGAATTTGATGAATTTTTATCCCTGGCTTTATGGGAATGATAGACCAACACTCAACGAACACCAAGTATATACATATGTACATACATATATGTATATATGGTAACTGCAATGGTTAGTTTGTTTCCAGTTATTAAGTATTTGAAATCCTTTAGATATAATAATATTTTGACAATAATAGATCTATTATATATGTACTGTATGTATTAGATATCTTTTCATCTACCTGTCAACATCTCTTGTATATCTATAAGCTAACTATTTGCTGTGTGGGTTACCCCTTTTTCATCGATTCACTCCGCCAGTGATTTTAGTTTACCGATTAATGACTAGTACAGTACCAGGTAAAATGTGCATTATCTTGCATGAAAATTTGTTATCATTCCTGATATTTTGGGATTCTGTTAACTTCCATAGGTTATATGATGAGTAGTAGTTTCTTTTTTATCTTCAGTGGATCATTTTTTCTTCAAACAAATTAGGACAGTGGAAAGGATACTAGCCAAATCCTAATTTGTTTATTAATTACCATTGCTCTGGCGATTTTTTAACATGAAGAGCATTATAAATACTAATAATGTAACTGATTTCTTTCTAGTTTTCACAATAACAAGTATGAAGCTGGCTTAGAGGTTCTGAATAGTTATGTTTCAAGGAACCAAAAAATAATTCACATGTTATGACAAACTATGGACCTAAAAAATCTTTTAGGTATAAAAAAAAATATTATGAATATTTGAATTAGAAGCATTAAGAAGAATCTATTATTTTAGAATTGACATTGAAAATATCATAATTATTTGGCAAAAAATATTTTAAGGGTTAAAAAAAGATTTACCTAGCTTACAGAATAATCATACCTGACTCTAAGAGTTCTCGTGATCATCATCATATGCCATTTAATAAATTGTATGTTTACATTGTAGAAAAATAAAACTTATTTAATTGAAGTTTGTTTCATACCATAAAAGACTAGAAAAACTGAAGTTTATGACAAGAGACTGGTAAATGAGTATATTTTATGAGACAGAAAAAGGAAAACTAAAAAGTGGAAGAAGAAAGAAAATGATTGATGACATGAAAGATGCCAGATGAAGATTTGCCAACATGAAGACCTGAACACCGACAAAGTTGTAGAAGCACCAACGGCCAGCATTAAGAGAACACTGAAGATAATGTCTAATATGTTTGGAGTGTAAAATCCTGAATCATACTTGCTATAAAATTATCTTGTTTTTAGATATAAATATATTTTTCAGGCTTTTTTTATATAATTGGCAATAAAGGGAATTCCCTCCTTTTCATGACCCTACTAAAATATGCATTCACTAACTTTTCTTTATATATATATATTTAAATATATTATATAAAATCATTCATGAATGCATATTACTTATACATATGTATGTCCTAGATGGATTTAGTTATTTTCATTAAATATTTTTTAAAAACATTCCTGAAAAAAAGATATTTACACTTTTCTCCTAACCTCAGAGGTAAAAATACTTCAGGTACTATACAACTGATGATTTCGCAATGATAATTGATATTTTCACTGAGTCGTTGTACCAAATTCATTTTCTTAAATTCTTTTGTTTCCCTATAAACGAATGTTGTATTTTGGAAAATCAAATGGTGAAATATAATTTGCACATTATAAAATAAGTACATGTGGAAGCCAATTAGGTAGTGCCTTGGAAGAAAATGGACAGAAGTGGAGACATTACAAAAACAAATTTGTATTAGTAAAGAAACATTTGCGGAAAGAAACTAGTTTATGACAAGGATCTTACTTTAAGAAGAAGATATGGTAAGGTAAACCATAATAATGGAGCATTGAATTGTATGAATATGAAATTTGGTCCTCGTGGCAGAGAGTGAGCATAGTTTGGTGGTTTTTGAGAGTTTTGAGTGAGGCGAATGATAGAGAAAATGAGGTGGACGGAGAAAAAAAATGTAGTACTGGGTATGGTAGAAGCAGTTTTTGGGAGAAATCAATATGGGGCAGGAAAAGTCAGGGGAAGAGATTCCAAATGGTTGAAGGGTTATGGAAGACAGAATTTGAGGGTAGAAAATTGTGTGAGCCACGCAAAGGTAGGAAAATATTAAATGATTAAATGTTGGGAGATAAATAGGTAGTATGTGAAGATGAAAATGGGTGTATGATTAAACAAAACCTACCTTACCCATAGATTATCAACTATTACATTCATAATATTGTCAATTATATATTACTATTCTGTCAAACACTTTGGTGCTTATTTAATACACTTAGCTAAATTACTACTCAGTATATATTTGCAAATTTGGTATATTGCTAATAGTACAGTGAAATCCCTTATACCTAGTTAACCTCAGCTGAGGTAGCCTCATTTCTTTGCAATGGCTGTGTATGGGAGAAAAGTAACCGCAGCACTCTTCCCTTCTATTTCCGACAAAATTTTAGGAGCTAGTGGACCCAGAACCACCCTTATTGACCACCGGGTAACCCAGTTCCCTCCAAGGGGGTAGTGGAGATACAATTGAGCATAGTCAAAATATTTCATGCAAGAATAAATCAAAAAATTAATTCCATATTTATTTTCCTTGTTAAGTTCTGATTAATTTAATACCCGACAGTGCATAAATGTATTCATTCATAACCAGCATTCCACTGAAACTCTGCTACCACTAAGGGAAATGATGAGGGTGGGCCAGAAAACAATTTCCCAAATTTCGGCGGATGGAATGGATTCTTCAAACTCGCCCAAGAGGGTCGTGAACCATCATAAATGGCACTGCAAAGGGGCAATAGTAATAATATTCTGGAACAAAAGGAAAGTGTGACCATTCAAAACCTTTTTGAAAAGGAGGAGCCATAAAATTTGGAGAGGGTCTAGGCAGCGTTCATATATATATATGTTCGTATTCTCCACTGTCACACACCAAAACATTGAGTAACGTATCCCACAGCCTATGGGTTAAATTCTGTATAACTATTTGAATATCCTAGGAGATACTGGAGATTATATCAATTAACTATATCAAACTGATAAAAAATGAGATTTTGTAGGTTGTATCTCTCAAGAAATGAAGAATATTAAAAATGGGAAATTCAAGGGAAAATGCTAGATGTATATATTTGTTAAAATGATGTTGCAAGTTTTGTGTGGTAGATTTGATAGGTTGTACCCTTACAACAACATATGTATCATCAGAACATGTAAATTTGAGTTTGGGCATACTGCTGTTGAATATGTGGTAATAAGGGTATTGTTGAGCTATGCAATGTCACCAGCAGTAATGGCCTTCTTGTAATGCAATAAAAAATTTATTTTGGTGAAGATAGTAAGATAGCAACAAAATCAAACATATCAAAATGACATTTTTATGCCAACAAGAGACTGTGGTAATCATGATGCTGAAATTGACAAATGATGCATCTTCTCGTTTAAACTTAACACTACTGAATTAGACGTAATCCTAAGGAATGGAAATTTGAATTAAAATGGAAAATTATAATGATATGAGCATAAACAGGGAAGTAAAAGACTTGAGAGAAGAAATGACAGACCAGATAGGTTACTGGATTTTTGTGAAAAAAGACTGTGTGAAAACAATAAAAGCAATATGTGAAAACATTCATACAGAGCATTGCACTCCATGGATCAGATACATTTACCATTAGAAAATCAGAAGGCTTCAAATATGGAGGGTGCTGAAGGTCAAGTGGATAGAGAGAGATAGGAATGAGAAAGTTTTAATAAGAATGAAATAAGATAATTCCATTTGAATTTGATAAATAAAAGATGGGTAGATGGATAGGACACACCCTGATGCATAATGGATTTGTGATGAATATAAATGTAGGAAAATAGAAGGGAAGACCCTTCAAGGAACCCTGACAGACAACTATAGAGGGCAAGTTATAATTGACATTAGAAAAATGAATTACCAAGGGGTAAGAGAATTATCACTTGATAGGAAGTGAGGAAGAACTGAAGTCAATCAATATTGTATTTGGACTGAAGTGATAATGACAATGAATGGAACAAGAATAAAAAATTAATTGGCAGAAAATAATGGACCAATGACATTTGAAAGCAACTAAGAAAACCTATCCCAAAATGAAATTTCAACTGACTGTGTAGAAGTAGTGTAGGTAACTATGAATAAATTGAAAAAGATGGCATATATTTCAAAGAAATGAATGTGAATAACTAACATCGGAGATGATGCTCATCTATAGAAGGTGGGAGTTATCAGATAAGTTTTAAAAATATCGCAAGAATAAAAAAAGCAAATCAAACTGTCACTATTGTGAGCATTACTTTAAATAAATATTTTGAAATCAACATATGACATGAAAAATGTGGCATATTAATGCATGATGAGAGAACAATGATTCTGCAAATTGTATATATTATTGCCTAAGAAGTAATACCTTAAAATGAGAGGCAGAGGATGATAGTAATTTACAGCTTGATTTCAAATAAGATATAAAGTAATGAGGCAATTTGATTTGCAGGGAGATTGGATAATGTCATTTTAAATCTTACCCAAAGCTAAGGTTTGTTTTTGATGCATGGAAATGAACAGCAATCCTAGTTTCACTGAGGAGAAGATAAGTATTCTTCTATAGAATATCTTAGTCAATGATGGATCATCTTCAGAGCTTTTATGACCCAAAGCAATTACTACAGCTCTTAAATAAGGAGGCTGTTTTTGTTATAAGGTTTCTATAACTGTGAAATAAGCATGGGCAATATAAAAGAAATTTAAATTAATTAAACATTAGTCATGAAAAAGAATGATGAAATGAATATAATAGAATACCTATTCGATTGAGTATTTACAAGAGAGAATAGAATTGAAGCCCTTGGAAGACACAAAAAGAAAATAAATAGCAAGTCGATACATTGTGAACCATTAAAGGTTTTTTTTTAAGGTTTTGGCTTAATAACCCTAGAAAGAAATAAGATTAATTATGAAAAGATAGAGAATGGAAGGTGTCAATGTATGACTATGGAAAAATGAATAACATTTTCCGGTAATAGGATATATTGGAGTAGTGTCTAAATGGATATTTGTGATAAAATGAATGGAAGTGATAACTTTACCGCCTTTTTAGAAATATTATTCACCAATCTGTGTTAGCTGAAAACTCCATATGACAACCGTGTCAGATGGAAAATAAGTGTTAAATTTATCAGAGCTGAGAGATATACAAAGCAATAAGTGTTTTCTTTAATTAATGTAGATTTTGTGTAGAATTTTAAATAATTCTAAATTAAAAAAGAATCTTTTGATAAAATAGGGCTTATATAATACTTCAGTTTTACCACAGCCGAGATCATTTCGTAGTACAACAATTATTGACAAGTATAAAAACATGATGTAATGAAAAAGAAACAACATTATTGAGTTAGAGCCATCAACGTTAATTAACTTATCAGAAAGCTGAAAATGGAAATCGTAATGAAACCAAGATGTCATCTTTGGAGTAAAAATTAATTTGACCTACATACACGCACCTAAGCAACATTAAATTTAAAAAATCACGTGACCAATTCTCAATGAGCGTCACAATAATAAATAATTTTGAGAAACAATGTAAAGGAAAGAAATACAATTTCAGGAAAACATTTTTAAATATTCAATACGTTATAAATTCAAATTATCTCCATTCCATTAGAAATCGATACACTCGAAATTCTATTCTGCCAAAGGGTAGAATCACTAATGGTTTTCAAGAGTGACGGGAATCAAAATGACTCCTCCTTTTAATTATATCTACTGTGGCCTGAGTGCCACCGATTTTTAGTGGGTACTCCCAGTAGTGCCATGGGTATTTTGGGAATTTGGCTTGCCTTTATTTTAAAAAATATTATTTATTACTATTTTTTCACGGTTTATTCAGAATTTGAAAGTGAATATTTCCATATTAACATATGAGAAAAAAACCGCAGTTATTTCCAATTACACACCATTTGTTCTAGTTCAATTTTAAATTCGCATTATTGAATAACAGTTTTTTTTACTTTTCACCAAAGAGTCGAGAAACAATCAAATTTTTCAAAACAGACATTAATAAGTATAAAATATCATTATTTTTCCGGAAAACTATTAGACAAATACCAATATTTTGCACGAATTATCAATGAATATTCAATTAATTATTACAATTCGAATAGCATTCAATTCAAGGTAAATTATAAAAATGGTCGGAGGTATAATATGCGAAACTTTAGATAGACAACCTAAAAATATATGTGAGAATGTTATAATGCAGGGGATCTGATTGGTAATTAAAGAAATTAAGACTACTTATACTTTGAAAACAATAACAATACGATATATGGTCGCGCGGCACTCAAAGGGTTAAAACTGTTAAGAAAACAGAGGGTTTACACTTTATCGAAATGACCTAATTAAATAACACGAACAACGATATCACAAAAGTAATACGATGCGCACAGAAACAACGGTGCCACTGGAATCACCTGCTTGTAGTCTCACGAGAGAGTAGGAATGTACTGGAAGTTACATCGCCAGTGAACAGTAGTATTTGTTTTCAGGGAGAGTTGATAGCTACAGTCCTTTAGTAAATCCTCAAATCGAAGTAAAACCCCCTTTGAAAAAGGCAACGCCAATGCTCGGTGCGGGACTGGAACCCATGATCTTTGAATTAACTGGCGAACAATGGATTGACCCCCACCAGAGTACTCGGCAGGAGCATCTCCTGGGCTTGGACGGTATGCGAACATATTACTGAAGGTTCATAAGAACTGTTTATACAATGCAATTACTTAGGAAAGTCCATTCAACGAAAATTATTATATAGCTTGCACGAAATTAGAACAGGAGCGACTTTCCGTGCTTGTGTGTAAGCGTTCGCTCAAGTTTTCGTGTTTCAGCAGCGAATTTTTGGTGCCGTATCTGCTCATCATGTCATCGACCTTTTGAGAATCGGTAATTCTCTTATCACCGTGTAAAGAGAGTTTTACGGAGCAGGCTGTTATTGTGTGCATAATGTACATATTATGACGTCCTGTTAGGAATTTTATTCTACAATAGCATATCCCGTCAGGTGCTGTTGCTGACATTTATTTATTGCGGCCAAGAGTGTTATCAGTTAAAATAACAATAAGAAATAAGAAGGCGGGTCAGTATACGAATAACTTATAGAATGAAATGAAAATTTACATGAATTTATTTACGTTACTACTGTAATTTTAGGAAAGGCTGACTAAAGCGTTAAACGATTGTGTTTTGGTCAAAGAACATTGCTGCAGGAAAGCATTCCTATTTCCAATCACAATAAGAATGATCAAACTTAAAAGAAGATAGAATTAGAACATTTATTTATAATTTATTTCTCATAAAAAATGAAAAGATGTGTATATTAGAAATTACCTCCTAAAATATCGTCGAAACCTGTCGATTTTGGCCTACGTGTTGATTTTATTCTATTCTATGGAGTATTCATTTGTCCGTCAATATGACGAGAATTATCAATATTTATTACTTGTCAAACTTACTAATTGTAGTATGAAATAATCTCCGCAATGAGTTCTATTTTAGTTAAAATTTTCAAATTATATACTTACTTCGAGAAGAATAGGTAGCAGACTGAGTGGGTGACGACTCTCTGTTGACATCAAGGGTTGCGTAGAATATCGGCCATAGAATCATGAAACAAGATCTTCGAAAAATTGAAGAAACTTATTTTGGAACTCCATTTGGATGTCACATAGAAGAAAAAGAGAAGGATTGGATAACGAGCATTAGTTTTCAAATAGGAAACCATTTACATAAAAACATAGAGTTAATAGTTTGATTATATTTTTTTAACCTATAACAATTACAAAACAATCACTCATTTCCGTTCAAAATAGATACTAGGTTGAAAAACTTATTTTTAAAACATGATTTTAAATAGGAAAATTAAAGTCACATTATAGTTCCTATGGAGTGGTTCAAATAAACTGTAATATATTTTAAATAAAGCTGAACATCACAGAAAATTTATGAAAGAAAATAACATCAGGATATCTAATTTTAATGGTGTACATTCGAGTATTTTGAATTTTGGAATTACGAAATTTGCAAATGGAGAATTTAATCGTGGTAAGTCGCGATGCCTTCACACATCAAGACGCAAAAAATGTTTAATCACCAAAGGGATATAGATTTTGCGAAATTTTGGCGAGGGGTTATGGAATTCGATTGGTGAAATTCTGCTGTTTTTTCTGTGTGACTCAATACTTCCCATCTCAGAATCGAACGTCATAGGTAATCAAGAGAAAACAACTATGAAGTATTGTTTTCTTTCGCGTAACTCGGGGACACAATACGTAAGCGGATGGAAAAATACCTAAGTACACATCCGAAAGCAGTAAATACCCTGTCTAATGGGTATCATGGCATACGAAAGCTTAAAATGTTTTGAAAATGAAAATGTGAGAACTAGAT
Source organism: Rhinocypha anisoptera (assembly GCA_011762765.2). Lineage (NCBI taxonomy): Eukaryota > Metazoa > Arthropoda > Insecta > Odonata > Chlorocyphidae > Rhinocypha > Rhinocypha anisoptera. The sequence continues at coordinate 11,929 of WURS02440990.1, forward strand.
TGGTATATAATTGGTCCTAGATATGACATGGAAACATTCGAGATGATCCCTGATCTGTGTTCAATTACGAGTGGATTATTTATGTTTCCATGAATAATAGAATGAGTATTTCATAAACTACAATAAAGTATAAATTCAACCCCTTTCCCTCAAAAATTTATTTTAAGTACTCTCCAATTAAATAAGATTCAGTGTGATAGTGCTACGAGTTTTACTTATTATGTATTTTTTATACTTCATTAACTCTATAGAATTTTACTGCGCTCTGCATTAAAAAAATTGTCTCTATTCATCAAGTATGTGAATTCTTGTTAGCCAAGAATGCAGTTGTAAGAAAGGGAGTTTGAGAAAAAGAATTTGAAAAAAGGATTCAAATTATATCGCCAAAGAGCAGTGATGAATCATTGTATCGTACATATATACTACGATAAATACAGGGACCACGAAAAAGATACAATGAATACTCTTTGTCAAAACAAAATTTCACTGAGGATTCACCCATTAGTCGAAATGAATACAGTGTAATTGAATATATAAAAAATGTAACAGTGCAAATGAATTCAGCGTGGAGAGAAAATTCGTAATTTAAGTTTCTTTTTGATTTTTCTGGAGTGTTAGGCCGGGCCATTTTTAAGAGAAAAGAAACGATTTCACTCATAACTAAGCATCGTGTAGGTTGTGCTTCCACGAAACGTGTAGGTACTTCGAAAAGAAACAATTACTAGACAAACTTAGTCGACGCATTGCACTAGTTGGATCAAAATGGTATAATATTTTATAAGTATTCATTCAAGTTGAAAACACAGTTCATATTTTACTTTTCCGCAATTATTTATTGATGCAAATAGTTTCACTGAATTACGGCGTCATCAGGTGAGGCTGTAATACACTTAAATGCATAATTTCAATAAATATCTATAGAAAGGTACATTTTTAACCGTGTTTGCAATATTAAAATTTCCACGAAGTTAATTATGAAACCGTTCATTTTACTTGTTAATTTCTTTATATTAAAACATCCAAAAACAAAAGAAAGACCTATTACATTGACCGAATAATCACAATAAATAAAATAATAAAAATAATAAATACAAGCAACAAAATTGTGGAACAAAAAAAATTCCATTAAAGTGAAAGTTTAGGAGAAGCCAAGGACAATGTAATAGGAGAGGGGACCTGGCTCATGAGGTTACGTTTCAGAAAAAAGGTTTAAAACAGTTTGGGAAAATGATAGATCCATGATAGGGAACTGAGTGACGAGGGAATTAAATGGTGTAGGGATTCGGTGGAATAGTGATCGTTGGGAAACGGAAATGGGGCATTTGGAGTTTGAAGAATATTATGGTTACGGGTTGGACGTGAATGAACGCTGATGGAAAACAGAGGAGGTATGATGACAGTTCCGAGAGAACCATCGAATGTGTCAAAAAGGAATTTCATGTCTGAGGCTAATCGCCGGTTGGAGAGGTGATAAATTCGCCCTCTCCTCTCTAGGAGAGGGGAGGGCGAATTCCTTGGATGCATTTTTGAGGGAAGGGCTGCCTTGACGGACTATCGTGGCGAAGAAGTCAACAGGGCGGTTTAGCATTTCTATGCTTGGGGGGGTGGGCGGGGGTGAGGGGGCAGGCGGTCGACCAGATTGGTGCACAGTACTAAAAAATGGGGAGGAGACAACGTGAAGAGGATTTTGCTGTCAAATTTCTCTCTCAGTGGATGAGTCCTATTGATTGAAAAGTGACCGCAATAAAGGGATATTTGACCCGGATGTGGCTACAGACGGTCCGTAAAATCCGTAGCGGCGCATTGAAATGAATTTTATGAAATGAAATTCTCGGTAAAATTTTCTCGACCCAATACAATTCCATCAATCCAATGCGTTTTCGTACACTTCAAAAGGGCAGGAGGTGGGTGTTTTAATTTTCGTGGTCTCACCTAGTGAGTGGATGTTTTAATTTGCGTGGTCTCACCGGCCTTGTAATTACTCAAGGTACAAGACAAGTCCCACAAAGGGAAGCATTATTGTGACCAACGTTGCCCTTGACAACGTCGAGTGGCTCGACTATGACCTCGACCAAGGTATTTATCCCTTTCATTTCCGTTTGGTCATGTGTTGTAGATCGTGAATAAAACCGTCTTTTTTTAAACTGGAAGTACAAAGACGAAGAAAGGCACCTTCATCTTCACCTTTCCTTTTCAAAATATATTTGCACTCTTTTTAAGAGAGAGATTAATTTCCTCGGGATGTATTTTAAGAACGAATCACATAATTCTTACGTAAGAGAACAATACAACGGGAAATGATACAACGCGGAGCAAACAAGCCAAAATCAAAGGGCGTTAAGATTTATAACATTCAAGTCATCTTATATGAAGACAAAATTATTCTGCAACATATAAAATACACCAGCTCATATTTTCTATTTGAAAAACGATAGTCTATCGGATGTCCAATTAATCGCACAAAATGAGAGATGGAGTTGAATCCAGTGAGGAGCAGCATTTCGAAATGAACCCACTCACTCAAGGCGTTCGCCCGACTGCATTTTGGCACATGAGACGATTTCACTCGTGACTATACTTTCCCAAAACTTTTAGGTAACTACACATGAAGCATTTTATAGGCAAACTTAGCTCGAGTCAATGCATTACAGTAGGTGAATTTAAACCGTATATTAAGGTATACGTTAACAACTCACAGAAGATTTCATTATCAAATTTCTCTCCTAGTGGACTGTAGAAATGATGACTTGCGGTTGAGGGATGACCATGATGGACGAACGTTTAAGTTTATACTACTTTACGTGAAAGGTTCGTTAAAAAAACACAATACTAGGCACACGATACAAACGTCATCTTGGGTCTTTGATAGCACGGCGTAGGGCGTTTGACACATGGCCAAGGGACTTATTATTGTAACGTCAGATTTAATTTTACAATTATCTCATCGGAAGTAAACCAAAGAAAACGCAGCACACTTCCCAATTTACGTCTTTATTCACACGTGTCTCACTTAATA
>WURS02441010.1:0-14943 GCA_011762765.2 Rhinocypha anisoptera
TTATTTTAACATGGGAGAAAAAGGGGGGGGGGGGGGGTGGAGAACAAAGAAAAGGGGGGGGGGGGGGGGGGGGGGGAGAGAAGGGAGCGGAACGAGCAATTTAGCAGCAAAAGGAAGAAGAATAAGGGAGCGGGGAGAGAAGACAGATTACGTTAGACAAAACGTTATATGGCCCGCTGCCGTTCCCTCCTACCCCCTCCCCTTTTTACCCTTTCCGCCAGCCCCACCACCTCTTATCCCGCCAGAAATTTCCATTCCGCCCCCTACCTTCCCTTGTCTCCCTCCCATCCCCTATACCGCCCCCCCCCACCCGCCCTCTTGGACCCCTTCTTAAAGCCCGCCCTCAATTGCTGTCCCTCGCCTGTTTACCTCCGCCCTCACCTCCGCTCACTCAACCCCTCCTCCTCCCATCCCTCCCCGCCACCCTTTTCCCCCGGACCTCCACCTTCCAACTCTTCCTCCTCCTATCCTTTCCCCCACATCCCCCTCACTTCCCCCACCTATAAAAATCCACTCCGCTGTTCATTCCCTCTCGCTGGGTTGAAGGAATGACTGTTACAGCAGCCGCCCCACCCACACCTATGCTCCGACGAAAAAAATAATACCCCCTCAAAACCTCTCTCCTCCCCAATCCCCTCCTTCTTCAATGCCTTCCTTCTTTTGCATGAGAATCGAATAAAAAATATATAAATTCGGTTCTCCCTCTCTCTAGGTTCGCTCAACTTTGGCAATTAAGTTATACACAGGTGACTTTTTCATGGAGCAGCAGCAGTAGGGGATGAGCGGGGGAGGTGAGTGAGTGAGGGAGAGAGGGAGGCTAGCGAAGCAAGGAGCTGGCCTTTTCGACTGTGTCTTCACCCCTTCTCTTCCCGCTCTACTGTGCCGCGGGGTGCTGAGTTTTGAGCGGCGTATTACGATGTACCAAGCATTGGAATGGCACTTATCTGCTGATGACAGATCGCGATTAGAATCGTGGTGTTTCGCTAATAATAGCAAGTCAGCACGTGATAAATTTCTTGCACCTCAAGTTTTGTGAAGTCTCGGATTAAAAAAATTCATTTTTTTCTGTAACTGTAGGGCACTATCGAAGGTTCATTTACAACGTCTTCATAGGAGAAAACTTACTTTTAACACAATTAATTATACAACCTTGTATATAAAATAATTACTGTAAATGAAATGATTCTTAGTTAGAAGAGTGCTCACTTCACAAATCCAAAGGGAAATTTTTCTGAATGAAGCCTATCGAAAAAGCTTCCGACATCTCCAGTATGCCGAGACTATAAAGGGGGTTTTAATTTTTCGTTACTATGAGAGATTAATATTCTTACTTAAAGTATGCTTAAAACGCTATAAAATGATAGATAAATTTTTAGCATCATTTTATCTCGCTGTCATCCCAAATTGGTGTAAGGAATTCTACATATAGGTATATTTAATATTTTATAATTGATCAAAATTTTTTTGATTATCAATTTAGCCATTCCATTAATCCTAATAAACCAAAACTATTACGTTCTTGAAATATTTTGATTATAATATTCATTCTTTTAATAGTTATACTTGGTTTATTTAAGTTAACGAAATAAACCTTAAATTACTTTACCGCGAACTTTCTCGCGTGCCGGAATGAAGCCGAGCAAAGTTTATTATGGTAACCTGTTTTTATTCCGGTACGAAATAACAACTTGCCGACAGCAAGTTCAGACAGTCGGGAATCACTTTGAGTGCGAACATAAATTGCGAGTTACTACAAAAACTATCTGGGGCAAATCTGTTCCCTACTACCTTCTAGGTTAAAGTAATTTAGTTCCATTTATACTGAGCTTCAGCATCGGCGAACTTCATTTATATGAAACTGTAAGTCCTCAAATAAAATTACTATGATATTCAGATAAAAAGGAGAATATTTAGTGAAAATTTATACGAAATATTATTAAATGTAATCCGTCGCCAAGTGCATGAAAGATTAACAATTCTCAGTTGCAAGAATAGATTACACAATTGATATTTCTGCTCAGTTGAAGTAAAATATGTTCAGTGGGATTCTAATCCTGTTATCTAATGGTGTCCTAAATCATAAACCTTTTAGTCAATGCCATAAAATGTCATATAGTGATAAACAGATACTTAAGTGACCTGATATTTTACATCTCACCGCAAGTATATTAAATGTTTTCTCTCTCGTACGTTATTAACTGGGGTGTCATTTCATAGCTGATACCAAGGAATTAGCTTTTTAATAAGAAGGCACATTTTCCATATATAGTAGCTTAACGAAGATATATTTTAGAAGAAATTTAAACAAAACGACCAGGTTTAGTCATAATCACACCCTTGCTAAGATTATGACAAAACTATGTGTCAGACGAAAGCCATTAGATGTTAACTGTTAGAATTGATAGAATTTCGCAAAATCCATCCTGGGTTAAAGTAAACATCAGTAATTAGGTCCAGATATGATTTTTTAGATGAAAATATATGCCGCCTCGTATCACCTGTCAGTTACACGACTTTGAAAGTTCACAAGATATGGCGACCAGTTCCTTCTTATCTCTCTTCTAAACATCTTTTTTAATTCGAGTTTAGATAGAGATTGTTTGATTTGTGGTTGAAGGTGTATGACGTAGCGCGAATTTCCTTTGGTCTTCCATCACCCAATCTTGAATAATGATCATTGGTTGTATCTGTAGTGCATGGGAATCTGCGAGGAACTCTTTCCTCGTCGGTTAGGGAGGACGTTTGGCTTTAGTGCTTCAGTATGACAGTGAGTGACAGTTGGCACTGCTGTCTGTGGCATTTGATCCGCCAGAGAAGTACTGATGAATGGATGCAGGGAATAAAATGAAAAGAAGTAATCGGAAAAATCGGCTTGGTATTGGTTGAATGTTGGAGAGGAAAAAGAGGTAAAGGATGTGAGAACACATCTGCAGGATAAAATGTCAATGGTGCAGAGTAATAGTGTCTTGAAGTTCATACTTCACAGATATTCACCTAGTAGACAAGGGCACTCTCTTCGTTGCCCAGAAAGAATGGACCACAGATGTCAATCCTCCGAGAATATGACTGAATTATTTAACTAATAAAAACTCGTCTACCCTGAAGGTAGTATAATGGGTATATGTAAGGTAATTTTTAGAATATTATCTGTATTTTCGGACATTTCGTCCGAATGAAAATTTTAATTTAAATTAATCTGTCAGAAACAGTCTCAGACGTAAAGTTGTGGAAAGCCTTCCTATCTGAAAACCAGGAAAATCAGAAGCTTAACAATTTCAACTTATCTTTTTAATTTTCACACGATATTTATTTTGTTGTGAAATTTTCACATAGCAATATTATTAGGCGACGATGTTAATTTGCAACGAAACCGTGGTCGTGACAATACGATAAGTCGAAATTGCCAAGTTTCTGATTTTCCTAGTTATCCGTAAAAAAAAAAATGTTTACACTTCAGGACCAAGATTGATTATATCAGTGGAGAAATATGGCTTTTTTAAGGAGAACTTAATTAGCACGAAAATTATAACTTAATTACCATTTCCAATTTAACGATTGGTTATAATGGATTATTAACAGAACTGAATCATTAATGAAGCATTAAACCTTGGTTTTGTATTATAATATCTAAAAATATTGGTGTTGAAATTATATATTCATGGGAAATTTAAGTTTTAAATTGTTTAATAGCACGAAATGGACAAAAGACGAAAACCTATAATGGATTGATATTTCTTAAATTTAATTATTTAATAACGTAAGATGATTTATGATGACACATTACCTTTTATATTTTTTACAGGTACCGGGATGATGCCCTGTGTTGGACGGATAGGTAAGTAAAAATTCAATACTATTTTTTTTAAATTCCCACTGTCTTTCATTCTTGAATTTAGGCTTTACCTGGTGGAAAATTAAATTGACTCTGCCGTTTTAGCACAATTTTCTGGTTATCGATCCATCAGGATTGGTTGAAGACTGCCTTAAACATGTCTTTGCTTATCTATTTTATATAGCATATGTTGTTTGTCCTCCATAGTTCTCCTCTTGAATAATTCTTTCAATATTATGACTTTCAATCTCTTATTTGATGCTAGACGATCAATCCGTGTGTCCCTTCTTCTCTTTTATCGTTTTAGACTCTTCGTCCACATTACTTAATAAACCTTGTCTCATTTTACCATTTGTTGAGCTTGTTTTGTTCGTACTTCTGTAATAATGCATCGCAAATGACATCAGTCTTTTCCGCTGTTTCCCCTAGATATCGTGTCATCAAGTATTCAACAGATTATTCTTCATTACTATATTTATGGATACAAGTAAAACCTCTATTGTGAAAGTGATCTTTACTCGTTGAAATGTTGAAAGCGATCTTTGCTCTGTAGTATAATGTTTTCAGTGAATAGATAAAAGCCGAAGTTTGATAAGAATTCCCAGTGTCAAATATTAAAATAGAAATTTATCGCGGTTAGGGCTAACGAATGCAAAGGGTCATACATGTTTTGAATTGAAAGAACAAAGAACAAAAAATGAGTTTAGTTGGCGTGATTGTTAAAATAGATCAAACTCTACGTAAAACGTTTTCAATTTCACTGCGCTCCATGTTATCATACTTTTTGCAATAAGTACTCATCACTATTGTTTATATATTCTGAAATATGTTAATAAAAATTCTATTTAAGGTGAATTTAATTTCTTTTATTTATGGGAAAATGCGCCTTTCTTACAAGGGCAATGCATAATCTTCCTCAAGTCTAAACTAATGTAAACTTTTTTTAAAAAGTTGTGAAGAAAATAAATTGAAAATTCGGCGGTTAATGGTATAAGGAATACATGTGAAATTAACTATAATAACAATCTTTAGAACACTACAGTTGATGGTTCAAAGTGTTGTGCCATTCTTGTTGAATGTAAAGAATTAGTTTTGAAGCAATATGCCATTTACCGAAACGAACGAAGGAATGAATTCTTTCGAGGCTTATTGTGTCTGCGATCGTAATATAGTCACTCGACATTTCTTTTGTTATGGTAGAAATGAATGGAACTACGAGCGTAATGTGTCAGTCACTTCTATTGCGAAATCATGTAGGTACGCATTGGTTTTAGACAGAACACGTTTTTAGTGAGCTCTCGGTTTGAAACGCTGGATTACGTCGGAGAAAGTAAACAGCAGGATAAGGGACCACCAGCGGAGACCAATGACTTTTCCCCCATTTATGGCCAAATCTCGTGTGACTAGTTTATGATTTATGCTCTAGGAAGGAAGGAAAGTCATGTCATTTTATAATTCTAGTAGTTCATTCTGGCCCATCAGAAATAAGGTAGGTCCTACGTTTCATCAAGACAGTCAAAAGTTACTCTTTTTTAGATGATAACAAATGAATTGAATGTACTCACCAAATCGATATGATAAATAAATGAATATATATTAGTAATTATATAGGCAACAATGTATATATATATCCATATATTGCTGGCTTTATAAGCATTGAGTTTAATTATTTGCATTATATATACACAAATAATCTGACTCCCCTACTTCTTAACTTTTTGTTTTTGCGTTTGAAATTAAATTAAATCCTCCTTCCGTTGACAGCAAGGTTCCGTATAAAAACAATTCGGTGTACACACTCCGAGGACCCGAAGAATTTAGTACGAAAGCTTTGAGAAATATGGTAACTGCTAATACATAATTCAGTCACAGTGTCACTGTAACAGAAGGATTGAGACTACTGTTTCGTCATCATCATAGAGGAACGTTTGAACACAATGCTTTGTGACGAATTTTATTAGAGATATTCTACAATATTTAATTTAATTCAATTCTATTAATTATATGTGTTCCTGTTTTCAACGCGTCTGTCCGCAGGTTCAATTTCCAGTGCTATTCATATTTCTCAGGTCTTAGTTTTTTTTATTTCCAATATTGAATACAGTTTGAAATACTCGGACTTTTTGCAATCTCATACTTCTATATGATTATATAATTTCAGAGAGGGTATCACTAGATTTGCCTTGGTAATCTCTCTTTTCACGAATGAATTGTGCTTTACCCGGCGTATGGCTTTAGTGAAAAGTTCTCGGATTTTCAACCGGCTAAGGTCGAAAAACCCGAGAATTTTTTCTCTTTCTCCCTTCATTTTAGTCAGCTCTGGGCCATTAGTTTCCCTTCGTGCTGTTCACGACCTTATCTAATTCACGCCTCAGTACTTCGAGATACTGATATTTTTTCCCCACTTTGATTCCGTCCTTTGCTAAACCATTTTTCCTCATGTTCTCTGATTCGCATAGTGTTCTTCGTAATTCCTTACATTTTATTTTTATGTCCATCCTTTTAGAAACTTACGACTGGAATATCAGACATTGTTAAAATTTGCCGTGCTTAAATGTGATTTCAATACATGTAGTTCTTATAGTCGTTTACCTTTTTCCCTTAAATTGAGATTGATTCCTGAGTTACATCTTTCTATCCACTCTTTCTTGAGCTTCCCGCCTTCTCGTACGACATGGTTCCGTTGCGTCTCATAATGAAATGCCTGATTTTCGTGCCTTCGACTGTTTTATTTTTTTATTATATTCCCTATGTACATGTGTCTGCACGTTCCATTTTGTTTCCCGTGTTCATTGTCTTGTATTGCGGTCGGTTTTCCATGACTTTCGCCGATGCCGTTGAAGTGCATTTGACCCCACAGAATTTTTCTCGTTCTTATTCTCCAAGGCTTTCTCCTCTGACATTTCTACTACTACCCAATCCAAACTGATACATGCATTTTCCCTTTCGCCACTCTCCAACCGTCGCTTTTCACTCATCAATTTTAGGTTTTTTTCCCTCCGTCCACTACTGCGAGAAGCTCTTCCAATTTTTCGTATACCTTTTCCTTTTCTGAGTGGTTGGAGGTCGAAGTATAGGTACTCCTGCACTATCACTGTGATAGAGAGCTCTCCAGACTTAATATTTAGAACTATTTTGTAGTATTTCTGACAACACGACTATATTTCTCCATCCCATGTTTAGTAGCACGCCCAGTTTTGCGATCCTTTTATTCTCTCTATTATCACGTTTCCGTTGCTCATGAAGTTATATGCCCAGATATTTTTATCGCATGTTCACGATACTGGATGTCCGAACCTGGATAGCTACAATTTTACATTAGCCTGCTTTCTACTAATTTTCAATGTTATTACTATTCGATTCTACACGTTGTCTGATACTTCCGTCCCATTAGTCTTAACCCGGATATTATGTGAAATATTTGGGCAATGTATCTCAAACATTTTCAGGATTACTCCGTGAATTATGATATCTTTGTTCACTTCAGAGTTGAATATAAAATTTAATAAACTAAAAAGAATAATGAAATAATTTTACGATGCCTTCCACAGTAAAGTATTTCTGACAATTCCGTCAACTTTACTCTCGTCCACAACTTTGGTAGTTCATATGTGATCGATCTTCGCCATCAGTATTTTATGGTAAAACTTGTGCCTTTTGTAATTGGTGAGAGGTATTTAGTACCTACTGTGATGAACTTCCTAGTTTTCGGATTCTAAAAAATTAGGATGTTATAAATGTCCTTTTTATTATTGTAACACTTTCAATGGTATTTAAAAAATATTAAGGCCTGTTGCTCTTTTGTCCTTCGGTTCACGGAGAATTTCAGAAAATCTCTTTTACCTTAAATATACCGCATACATTTTGTTATAATCTTTAGTTTTAAGTAGAAATAGATAATTATTAGGTTATGGTAGTCCGTTGTGTAGAGTGCTTGACTGACAACTAATCGGGGGACCTGGGTTCAAGGCCGGGTGACGCCTATGGACACCTCCAGCTAAATTCAAGCTGAGTAAGTTTCTGGCTACTATTTCTTCCGGGAAAATCACAGGTGGTACAGGGACAAGAAATTACCTCTCTAACATCTTGTGTGTATTTTCAAATACCATTGGCTTAATACCAGGTGTGCACTATCCCCACCTATCAGGAAAACTTTAAAGCTGGTAACCAACAATTATATATTAGGTTTTTTTATCACAGATTGATTTAATTTTAGTGAGAATTTAAATCTCATATGTATATGTGGATGTAATTTTAAAGGTACCTATTTAATTGTCTCAGAAACTTGATCTACAATAGTTATTCAAAATAAATAATTTAAACAATTTAATCAAGTGCATCTCTGGTGAAAATATTGAATATATTAAGTTTATATTCATGGTATTGTTTTTATGTGATCGATTGATTGTTTATAAAATGTTTCATTGTCGTAATATGGAAAATAGAAAGCTGATATGTCCAATGATATTCAGATTCTCATAACATTCAGGCGGATTTCATATTTCATTTAATATTTTGGATTCCATACCGTTAATATTTACTCAGATGAGTTATACATACCATACAATGCCTGGCAATGGAATTTGACGGGCTTTACCCACAGGAATTATGCACTTTTATCTCTTCAACTTTCCTCTGACTGGCAAGTACTGTGCGTAAAACAGGAAACTCCGAAGTGGAGGAGACGGAGAGAGAATTAACTTTCGATTGACCTCTTGACTCTCTTCCTCTCTCTACCCTTCACTCCCCCTTCACTCCCCCCCGTGGTTTTCCAGTTGTCTGGCGGCTGCTGCTTTGGCGGTGGGGATCCCGTCGTGGAGGCATTGTGTTGCGTGTGATGAATTGACAATAGAATTGAAAGTGGGCCGGCTGGTCTTTCGCGTCTCTTTTGAGCCATGCTTGTCCCTTTTTAAGCGATTTTCGTCCCTTTTTGCTCCATGAGTCACCCGGTTTCTCAGTCGGACTGGTCCACTGCTTTCCAAGTCAATTGCAGCCGGTCAGATTACAATATCGCCGTTCAAATTGGTCAATGATATTTAAATCTCTCTAAAGTCCTAAGTAAGTCACCATTCGGTCATGGAAAATTTTTATAGCCCTAGGAGAGAACCGTCGATCTTTCTATTTTGTGGAGGACTCCTGTCATATGCTTTCACGGTTAATGCTGATGAAATAAATGTCGACTCGTGTGTTGTAAAAAAAATAATGTAAGAAGAGACAGGAAATTCTTTCTAAGAAACTCTTGAAACAACTAAGCATTCGTAACATAAACCAGTAGTCAAACAATAACACTCTTTTAGGGTTTAAACGATTTAACCCTTGGAATAAATAGATCACAAGATCACAAATGCAGATAAATAAGAACATTGTATGGCTTTTGAAGTGTTCCCTCAGAACTGACATTTTTTTAACATAAAATATTTCCACCCTCCAGAAATCATGTACTTATTTTGAAAAGATAAAGATAATAGTTCTGAATAGATAATTAGCATAAAAGGTAAAGCCATCCATTGATCTCCTGAGTACATTGAAATAATTTAATGAACTATATAAACGTAAACTGTTAACTATCGATCGCATAGTTAATAAACTGTTACTGGGAAAATGAGAAAGTTTTATTAAATTAGGGAACTTTTCAGAGGGGATGTATCGTAACTAGGGACTACTATCTTTACATTATACATATTAATATCCTTAATATACTACTACTGCGTAGTACTTCACGCTGAAATAAATTTCGTACGACGCATCCATTCATTTGCATTTGTGTTTAAAATACGAAGGAATTTTTTGAGTTTAAATATTTTTATAAACCAATGCATTTGTATTGTCTACCGGTATCTGGCTTATTAGGTAGTGAGGTAAACGAGTTTGTAAAAATATTGAAGCAATCTGTCTGCCTAAGATCAGGACATTTTCACTACTTCCCGCCGGCGTCTTTCACAAACAATCAATATGTTTAACTTTAATACCTCGTCCCATTCCACAATTCTAAATCTTTACTGCTCCTTGCCTGAATTAATTAATATATTACTTATTTACATGCTAATTTCTGCTATCTAAGCAAAGAAAAAAACAACAGTTATATTGCAAGGCTTCTCTGCCAGATCTCTATTTTCTTGAGTTCCGGCCGGGCAAAGTTTTGTTGAATAATTTAATCCCAGACGACGCAGGTATACGGAAATGGAGTTCCGCTATCACTCAACGTCGATTCAAAAACAATAGAGGTTCTCAGAATTGGACAGTACACGGTTATGTTATTCGAGAATTCAGTTGATGGATGCAAAAGTACATTTACTAAAACTTTATTCTTCTCAGCATCTGTTAAAATGTCTGATAATGAATGGAAATGATATAAAAACATTCAACACTTATTCTATACATCCCCTTATTTTATCGTAGTATTCCGAATTTCATCCAAACTGTTGAAGAGAGAGGGACCCTACTGCCTTTTAGCAATGCTCGGTTTATAAAAATCGAAGGTGATAAGGTAAAATATTTTTTTTAATCATAAAAAAATCGTCGTAAAAATCACCGGCCCGACTTTTTCAGCAAATTTTTTTAGCACTTCAATGTTTATAAGCCTTCATCTCGAGAGAAATTCCCAAAGAAAAAAGATACCGGGTCATATTATTATCCGCTTAAAAATAAATAATTATAAGAATTAGGCTGGTTATTAGGTTATTCTTTATGACACACTTATTTCATTAAATCCATCGGTTTAATAATTTTTGACTATGCAAGTTATTGACATTTTATATTAATATTTCCTTTTTATTAGGTATTATTGGTCATAAAAGTATTTGATCAATTAATGCTGATTATTTATGACTCAATTTTGATTTTTAAAAGTTATTCATGATCAGATTTCATTCAAGGCCATCATCATTATGAGTATTGATCTTGAAAAATATGTATTCATTATTAAGTACCATTAAAATTTGTTACCGGTAATGGATGATTGTTTTTTTAGGAGGAAATATGTTTGTTTTTTAGGTTTGTATATTATGATGTTTTTTAAATTCCGATCGGAACTAATATCAGGCTCTTCAGACTTGGAGGAAGAGTATACAGGAATAGGGCTGGAAGGAATCTATCTACCGTTTTTAAGTACCTATATAAAACTTTTGAAAAAGAGACTTATTTCACGGCACGCGAATTCCCATTTCAATTTTATTGCTAAATCGAAGCATTGGAATCGATAAATTTCGTCATCATGCTATTAGACCCCCACGTAATTTAGTTTGTTTCATTTTCTGTTCTTTATTTATATATACTACAAATATACCAAAATTCCTTGAATGTCAGCTTATAAGGTGTAAATTATGCCAAATAGCAGGGACCTATGTATTGAGAAAGGTTTAGGCTTTGTCGTTGAAGTAGCAACAATAATTGCATAGAAGTGGTAAAATTACTTAAATACTGCGGTACTCTAATTTGTGGGGCAGCGTTAAGCCATAAAATAATTTCACTGAAGAGTAATAGCTCAAAAGGTCTTGTTGTTTTCATTTACATCAATTTTGTGACATGCAATGGACACATCCGTAATATATCATTCTGGATTTGAGCTATTCCATAATTTGGGTATTCATATACAATTGGTCAAGAGTGTTTATTAGTATGGGATTCCCATTTGATTTTCCGACCACCTACGTTATCCATAAAATGACCTTAGGAAATATCCGAAGAATTTTTACATTTATCTGAGGTATAAGGGAGATGAAGAAACTAAGCATAAAGGACCTCTGGATCGTTTAACTCTGCCCAATGACGGTGGGTGTATATTTAAACATATGGATGGAGTTCAGCAATTGGGATGAAGATCTTATTGTGATATGGAGGAAGAAGCCAGTGTTTAGTTGAAGGATGAAACCGCCGGACTCAGATGTTACTTGTTTAAGTGTCTAGGACTGTCTAGGACTAGGGCATTTAAAAAGAAGTTGAAACAATATGAAGATTTAGCAGAGGTACTTACAATGTTATTTGTCGAGGTCATTGCTACAGGATACTGAAATGTATGTAATTCAGCTCAGAGAGCCAAGCTTCTCTCCTCTCTATCGTATTAGCCCGTCTTCTATTCAATAATTCCCGAGACATCCGAAATCCCTGCATACGATACTAAATAATTACTTTTTCGGTTTATTGGTCAAGTTCAAAAAAATCAAATAACTCAAAAAATCATTCATTACTTTATTCTACACCTAGTAATATAGCACTTTTATCCAGTATTTATATCTTTACTCGTGTTTTTGATACGGATACATGAAGTTTTCTTTTCAACTTCGCAGAGAATGAACTTTCCCACTTCCACGCACGACGTCCGACAGTCACGTTGTTGCCAGTAGTTAATAGTTAGTATTAACCCACTTTAGTATTTCGATGGTGAATTTAATTGAGGTTCTATCTCTTCGTCTTGCTCATTAGGTATTATTGCTCTTTAGATCTATTTCATAGCGTCGCATTGAGGTCAGATGAATTTTAAGCTGCCTCATTGAGGTATAAACGTTTTTTGGACTAAACTCTTCCTCCAAAACTTGAAAATTTAAGAAATAACTGATCCCTATCTCGGAAATTACTCCTATCAACTAGTTTCTAGAGTGTTATGGGGTACACGCCAAAGATGTAGAGCCTCGAAAGGCATGCATGCAGACAACAGTTTGTTTCTTTAAATTCTCCCACCATGATAATCGGGTTGAATGAATGAATGGCAAATTACCGGTTAAGGTTGTTCGTTGATGAGCCTTAGGTTAGATTTGTTGCGCTTTATATAACTTAAATGATAACCGGATTAAGATATGCAATAAATATTATCCGAAGTGGAATGAATCAGCAATCGAAAGACGTGTTATTTTTGGGGTGCACCCAGAACCTTGTTTATTCTGTCACATTTTATGGAAGGAATACACTTTTCTGAAAAAGTAGGGCCCTATTCATGCAACCTTTAAAATAAAAAAACACATTCAAACCTCTCAATGTTGGCTACCTAGAGTCCCGACGGTTAGCGACCAACTTAAGGAGTAGCGAAATAGGGGTGTCGTCAAATCATATTTGTTTTGTCGGTTCCATTGAAAATTGACCAGCTTAGGAAGCCGGCGAACTTGGAAGGTTTTACTGCATTCTTTTAAATCTAAAAATGAAGATAAGACTAGAAGTACCAATAATAATGAATAAAAAATTGGTGGGAATAACAATTCCACGTTCAATAAAGGGAATGATTTCATCCGTAAATCTATGAAAAAGTTAGGTAATAGAGTTAGGGTAGTAACGCTGATAAGTGTATATTACTTTTTCATCACCCTGTAGGTTGTTAATTTTGACGCAAGCATCACACTCTCTTGAAATTGAATTGTACCTTCGGTTTCTCTATGGTATGGTGTACTCTGATCAGGTTTACAATATATTTCCCCGAGTATTACTTGTCTTAATTTCTCCTTTCCTACGATTCGTAGCTTTTATGTTTGCAAGTATTCGACGTCGATTACGGCGCGACGGAACGAGTTCTTCCCTTCCGCTTGAATCAAATATCGTAATTTAGAATTCCATTTCATCTACCATGGCTGCATAGCAGCATCATCTGTATTTGCAGTGCGTTTCATGGAATTATCTAGTTTGAATTGAACTTTAAAAAAATAAGGAAATACAATTCAGACGAGTTCACTCAAATATTCAGATTTTCTGAATGAACTAGTATTACTTACCTTTTTACTGTTTTCTTTTCATTATATCTGATTTTTTACAGTAAAAAAATGAAATCTGTTTTCGTTATGAGGTCTTAGAATATTGCTTTGATCAATTCCACCTGGAATATTTTCGTTTCTCCGCGTTATTGCCGATTAGGTCACCACTCTTGCGAGTGTTATCCCGATTTAATCTCAAAATATTTTCTACGAACTAAATGGCAGGGCAAATTGATATTGTTTTTTTAATATTTATTTGTTCGCGCGAAATACAACCCGGTGCAGAGAGTTCACCATCTCGTTCACCATCGAGTTCGTCATCTTTTTTTGTAGCTAGAATCTCATCATCCCAACGGCGAAATAAGTGAGAGCAAACGGCTCTCCTCGGATCATTTTCCGAGAAGCAGGTAGTACGGGTCGGATGGCCCCACCGCGACGGCGAAAGGGCTCTTCCCGCGACTTCATATCCCCTTCCCCCACCATCAATATCTCTCTCCCCTCCCCCATTCCTCCCTCTGCCCACCGCCAACGCTCCTTCCTTTTTTCTTTTACGAGAGGGAAAGAGGGGAGAGGTAGGGTGGGAAGGGGAGGGTTGAAGGGAAGGGGGATAGCATTGGCTAGCTCCCTCTCTCTCTCCCTCGCATTTTCTCTCTCTCTCTCTGTGGGAATCGCCACTGTCCCTCTTTCCCGCCTCCCTTTCCGGGATCTGCGCTTCGAAAATGGCTGCATCTCCTCCCTCCAATAGCACTCGAATGCTCGCGCGGACTCTACCGCTCTCTCCTTATTGGAATCCTTCCCATTTCTCTCCTTTCATTCTCCACACTCTCTTCCCCCCTTCCCCCTGTTGGGGCCGTATCGAGATGCATTAGAGAGAGAGAGAGAGAGGAGGGAGATTCGTATGGGGAGGGGAGGGTGTAAAGGTTGGTCCTTACCGGACTCCCTCACACACCCCCTTATTCACCGGATCTGACGCTTTTTCCCTCTCTTTCTTCTTTTTTCTCGAAATCTATCTTTGCTTCCCGCCCTTTTCAAATCACCGGTCTGAGCGCGTGCGCAACTCCTCGCTTGATTCACGCCACCTTCCAATAACATTTCCCGATGGTCCATCTCAGCTCAGCGTGGTCACGCCATCAACGGAGGGGCTCAAGTCTCTGACCTTATTTAACGGGAGGGTTGCGTTATTTTAGTCTTATTCGTTCGTCACGTGACGATAAAATCGTGATTTCACTACTCTTTGGGAATGGTAGCAGTAGTAGTATTTTTTTATAGGGTGCTTCGACGGCTATGGTCATTTCGCACCTCTTCCAGTCATTGAAAAAAAAACCATTTGGACAAACATAACACCCATGCCCTGGGCGGGACTCGAACCCGCGACCTACCCGCGACCTTTGGATTAGCCGGCGAGCACGCTGCCCACCAAGCTAACCCGGTCGGCTC
>WURS02441029.1:0-14939 GCA_011762765.2 Rhinocypha anisoptera
AATTTCTTGAGGGTTGGCTTCCGCGCATTGCTCAATTGGTAGCCCGTGTCTCCGTTAAGTTTTTTTCCTCTCCAGCCTACTTTCCACCCCCTCCTTCACGAGCCGATCCCAGTAATTGTTGGTTTGACACATCACTTTCGTGTCCTGGAATTTTATCATCCCTCAAAAATGTTGCACAGTAAAGGCAACGATGAAAATTAATACATGACTGTCTTGGATCATCGAATGGCATATTCCCGTGTATAGTTCAGATATCTAATTTTTTATAGCAAAAAACATTTTTACACGAGTTTCGTGCGCGGTAAATTTCTTTATTCGTGGAACCCCGTATTTGCTTCGGAATCGATGTCCTTATAATCAAATGAGACACAATGCTTTGTGATTCCACATAAATATATTTCTCTCGCGCTCGTTCGTATTCTCCCTACTTCAACCCGAGATAAACATATTTGTGTGGAATTACGAAGCATTGTGTCTCATTTAATCATGGAGCAGTTCCACCAAGTCACGCCGGAAACTATTTCCGATATCCTTATGCCCAAGCTTCCACCATACAGTACAGAATTGCTGGGCGTACTAAAGAACACATCGATTTTTTCTTTACTCCTGACATCATATAGACGTACATCATATCTTGAAGCACATTTACTGAGATTTACCTTGATGCATATGAGAATATTCCTTCATTCCTCCTGGCTCTACAGTCCTGGGTGAGCTTTAGCCTCCTATGCGGTCTCCTTCCAAAGCTCTCTGTAGCCCATCTTTCTCATCCAGTCTGCCACTTTCAACCTCATATCTTTTTGCACACCTCTCTTCCTTGTTGCATATATTTTCCTATATTGCAGAGGGATCGATGGGGAGTGATATGGGGGCATCGGTATGACGGGGTAGGAAGGAGGGATCAGGAGAAGTTTTTACAGAGCAGCACCGTGATCTGCAGACGCGTCTCGGCGCCTTAGTGGACGCAAGAAACCCGGGCCCTAACGGGTACGACTCAGGGTTGGAGGGGAATACGAGGGTGGCCTGAAAAGTTTCCGACCTCAACGTTAATATGGCAGCACTCGTAAATAAAAGCTAGTGAATTTCGTTGTTCATCTGTTGACAGTTACTCACCAAGGTTTCAGCCATTTTGGACGCGCAGTTGTTATGTAACAGTCATTTGAGTGAGTTGACGTGAGTGTTTTCGTGAAAATGGACAAAATCGAGTATCGAGCCGTTATTAAATATTTGTTTTTGAAAGGCAATACGCCTACGCAAATCACAGATGAGTTGGATTCTGTGTATG
This sequence comes from Rhinocypha anisoptera, assembly GCA_011762765.2. NCBI lineage: Eukaryota > Metazoa > Arthropoda > Insecta > Odonata > Chlorocyphidae > Rhinocypha > Rhinocypha anisoptera. The sequence continues at coordinate 1,286 of WURS02441029.1, forward strand.
GGGACTCTGCACCATCATTTACCTCAGTGAAATTTTGGGCAGCTGAATTTAAACGTGGCCGTAAGAGCTTGGGAGATCGTGCATTGGTCTCTTGACAGTGACCTGTGACCAGAGTGAACAAACGTACGCATCTGAATAGACATCTACTTGTAAATACACCTACCATCGCGGCATTTATCCCGATATTTAAATATTTCTCTGTAGCACACCATGCATTTAGGACAATACTATTTCGTCTCTCATAAAAAACTAGTTTCAAGATTTTAATTGTACAGATTATATAATTATAAATTGACCAAATGAAATTTACCGCTCTGTTAGTACTGGTTGCCTGTATTGGAAGGATGAGGGTTCACGGCGCGAATTTTAGCAACACCGTACTCCATAAGCCCCCGCACTGTCAACTAAATGTGAAACGCTCTACAGAGCGCTTGGCTGTTGAACGGAGTCCCTGGGTTCAAGTCCCGGTGACGCCTCTGGATAGCTGAACCCAACCCGAGTGACTTTTTAGGTACCAGATCTTCGTGGGAAAATGCAGGTGCCCCAGGGAGAGAAACTGCCCCCATTTATTACCGCGATGTGCCAGTTTTCACGAGCCGCTTACCTTATTGCTATACTGTAATCTAACAAACTAACTATTGGTAGGAATTTTTCGGTGGTCGATGATTTAGTTAATACGTATGTAGTAGGATGCATTTCGAGTAAGTTCCGTGATGAAAAGGTCCTTACTCTTAACACCGATTCAGCGAACTAGGCGGATGGATTCCTTTATTTCCAAGCCCTTAAATCCTATATTTCTAAGCGTAGTTATGTATTTTTTATTGTCTTCAGCCGAGAGGACCTAGTCACCCGACCGAAAATTGTGGTCAAGGGGAGAGTGTTCATATTACTTTTGTGTGTTTTCTTTTATTTTTTTATTAGAATGTTCACATTAAATCACCTCTTGCGGGTCTGTTGTATGATTTTTATCACGAGGAACATGCGGACGAAAAATTTGGCGAATACCACAACAATACCATTTAATCTGCGAAAAATCTCCAGCACTTCGCCACTTGTGGGGGGGAGGGGGGGAAGAGATGCAGCTCCAATTTCATCGTTTTGTTAACTTGTTCTTGAGAAAACAGGACTCGAGAAGGAGCGCTCAACTTTAATCGTTAAATCAGTGAACATGCCGTCCACATTTTTTTAGTTTTCATAGTCAGTGAATTTCTCTCGTTCGCTCATTTAAGAAATCCCGCTTGATTAAAATCACAATTCATAATAGAAATCAGCTTTTTTCTCACTTTTAGTCATCATTCCTCAATCTCAGTTGATTAGTTATACGTGAAGTAGCTTGTTGAAGCTAGAAAATATCCGCAAGTAATTCACTCTTGTAGCAGTCGGTGGTTCTTACTACCATCGTGAAAGTTTTAGTGACCGGACCTGAAGCCTTTACTTTAACTTTCTATCTTCACTTCTCTAATTGCAAATATGACGTTGCATAATTTCCCAATGTGTCTAATTGGTTTTGATAAGGGTGTTACTGGCATTCTGTGCTGGTTCCGTCGAGTGTAGAATGAATACCCAACACCTCTTAATTTTTTTTAACAAATGGGTGGGGATAATAAATCAAGCGCATTAAAACGCCCATCAAGGTATATTTCTCCAAAGAGCCACTTGAGAGCGTTCTCAGCGGCGAGGAAGGTGGGGGGGGGGGGGGAGAAGGAACAATGAGGCAGGAGATAAGGATACAGAGGAACAAGTTAAAGGTTTCTCATTTATCTTTTTTAGCACATACCTACGAAACCTCTCCAGTTAGGAGAATTTCCCTCCCAGAAGTCTCATTAATATCATTAGGTCGCGGAATGTAGAGAGTCAGCTTTATCAGCCTTTTGAGTGTCCTTTGTATGTTAATTACGTAATAATAAGCCATAACGATTGGCACTTGAATGTAATTGCTTTCTTCATTCCAGGAGAATTTCAACCAAAATATGGGTGTTAAAGTGTTATCTCCTATTGCATTCCCTCTCTCATTTTTTATGGATATGCTCTTCGTTTAGTAAATAGCTCATCACGTATATTTTGGATTCATAAAAGGAATGGAGCACATGTTCCACGTGTTTGATTTTATTGTATACTCGCTTCCCCCGCTGACCATTTAGTAACTGAAATCATTTACAGTATGTTAATCCTGCATGTACAAATTAGCTGCGGTACTTATTGCCCCCGAAGGTTATAAAGAAAATGCATTAATGTAAGAGTATTTGAATCAGCCGAGTATATGATTCAGTAAGATGTTACTGCTAATAAATAATATATATATATATATATATATCAGTACTTGAATTCGAAGATTGGTTGACTACAGCCCTCCATCCTTATATCTGAACGAAGGACTGCATTTTCTAGGGAAATATTTTGTGGTAGTTTCACTTCGCCTTCCACATCGCAGTACTGCGGCCGATTCCATGAACTTCACTCTCTCCGCAGCTATGGCAGTGGATGCCGGGCCGATCCTCTTGATACTGGTGAAGCTGCTGCCTTCCACCAGAGGTTGCGTTTATTGAAGTTTTAGGTGCTTTACCCGAAAATTGGTGCAATTTCGAGAGGAGAAAATTTTCGTCGTCACCGAGGCTCGAACCAGCGACATTCCGGAACCTCCAGTTCCGTAGTCCAGCACGCTACCACTAGGCTACCTGCGCCCCCTATAATAAATAATGAGGGCGTAAATATTCTAGCGGAAATTAATCCTGTGATCAGGACTGAAGTGAGAAAGATTTTACTTGTCGCTACGTTAAACATACCCGTATTTCTCTGATTCTCCTAATTGATCTCTCATACCTAATTAAATCCCAGTGGGTAAAGCGCTTGGCTACTGACCGGGGGACCCGGGTTCGATACCGGGTGACGACCCTCCGGACACCTTCAGCTAATCCCAAGCTGAGTGATTTTTCGGGTACCACATCTTCGTGGGAAACCACAGGCGGCACAGGGAAATGAACTGGCCCCTCTACACTGATGTGTGAATTTATACACGCCTTGGGCTTAGGTGAGATCTACCCTCACTTAACATACCAACCTTCGGGTTGATCACTGTGGTTCTTGGAACTCTAATGTAGGTAAAGAAATAATTTTAGTTAAAATAGATGGTAATAGATATAAACAGTTGAATAGGGACTTAAGTCAAGTGAAGCTAGTTATAATCTGGAGTTCGTAAAAATCCTACCTTTACCTGTACGATTACCCTTCGTCGTCATTAAATGAATTCTAAATTGACATCATGATTGATGCGAAGATTGTTTTATTAACTTCTGGTTGGTCATCGTAGTGCGTAGGGGAAATCCGAAAGGTATTCTCGACCATCCAAAATGTCATGTTCCCTGCGGGACCGGATGGATATTCTCTTCTCATGACGAAGTGAAGCACGTTCTTCTGAGGGAGAGGATTCGTCCTTGGGAGTTATAAAACAACAAGTGTTTGCGCCTGGTCAACTGATCGGGGTGGTCAGTGTTCATGCTGCCGTAGTGCTCTTTTTTCGATGAAACACTTTTCATTCCACAACCTTGTCTGATTCAGATTTTACTTCATAGTTCTCGTTAAACCGAATTTGATATGGTTTACTAGCGTGTGGATGTCTCGCGAGTAACTATCTAGAATGGGGAATACTAGTCAACTCTTCGAATAAAATGTTATCTTTCTTAGATTAAACTGCAAAGTTTAAAAATTGTTCGGACAAGAGAGAAATCCATAAATGAATTAAATTTGTGATATTTTCCGGCATTTTTTTTTCTATTTCTATGGTCTCAGTGCTCTTGTACTTTATGTGTTATATTATCTTCCTATAATTCATCTGTTTTCCGTAAATATAGTAAGTTCACTGGAATGCATATTTAGTGTCATCTTATTTTGTCTTCATTGAAGTTCATGCTTAAAAAGATAAAATTAGAGCGTGAACGACTTATTATATTATTTTTGGCGTAAAGGTTTCGGCATTATTTAAAGATCAAATCCTATGTTTTTTTTGTCGAGAAATGAATTCTACAAAAGGTTTATTTTTTCTCGCGTCATTGTTTTGCCTTTGAGCTGACGACTTTCCCTTGTTTGTTTCCCTAAGCTTCGACTCGTGAAATAGAAACAGCCACGGGCGTGATCATCCACGAAAAAGGCACCGCGTCGATATACGTCGACGTGAACTGCGTCAATCAATTCAATTTGGTGTTTATTTCCGTGGTTGTGAAACATATACAATAGAATAAATAGAAATAAATAGACAGAATATATACTTAACCGCGGAACCCCGGTGCGTCAAATCAGCGCTCACCATAGGTATTATGATTGATTGCTATTGGCCGTGTTGTTGTTTCCGGTATCTCTATTTTCCCTACGGGAAAATGGGACAATTTCGCCTCTTTCGAAGTTGAGCTCAGGCATGAAGACGGCGACCGTTGGGACTTCGGCTGATCATATTTCCTGTTCCTCATTTGCCGTCAGGTCCTTACATCTTACACGACCTTGCAGGTACTCAAACTGACATTTACAGCACATCGAATGAACTTGGGTTATTGTACGGAAATGTCATTAACTTGGGGCAGTAACTTCGATCCCCGTGGAATCGTTCGCTCGCCTTGTTTGCGGCGTTTTGTTTTCCTCGTGATATTTTAAATTCATTTATAACACTGGCTCTAAGACGACCTATTAATTTCCTCACTTTACCTGTTTATGTAGCTTATCGGAGAAAAAGTGTGTAGCAGCCGGGGCATTAGAAGAACTGCATTGGAAAATAAAGCGTTTGCGAGAAGAAAACTTGATTACAAGAACCTTGGGTGAAAATATGAAGAAAAGGTTAGTGAAAACCCTTGTAACTTGTACACATCTTAGACCTTGAGAAAGAATGATGAGCGTAGATTGGAGGATTTTGATATTGGTGTGGCGAAAATTTGAAAAAGTGGATTGAAACAATTGATGTGCTTGAATGGTGGGGTGGAGAGGAAACTGTTTGAGGAAATCTGGAAAAGCATGAACAAGAGGGAGGAATGGATACTGAGGCGATGGGTTGTTGACGACAGTAATAGAGAGTAGAATGTTGGGCGGGGAAGAAGGATAGATTTTTAATAGAACAGTAGCAAATAGGAAATATGCAAATGTGAAGTCGGTTTGAGACAAAAAATTGGGATATGATGTCTGTTATTTATTGAGTTCATCATGAAAAACCTACCTTAACCTGTAGATTAACATTCATAATTTGTTTCTCAGGTGACATTCCTCCAGAGCGTAAATAGATTGCTGTGATTCCCTTTGAATTCGAATCCTCTCTAGCCTAAATGGAATGAATTACCCAGAAAATGTTATGTCAGATTAAGGCAATCCTCCTAGTTTAGTTTAGAATATAGTTTTGTCCTTTTTCTGCCATCGATTCATTAAAAAATATTGTTTTTAGTTGAAGGTTATAGGATCTTCAGAAAGATTTATATAAGATTACATGAGACATAAGTGCATAAAAAAGAGGTATTTTAGTATCAAATAAATGAGAATAGTTTGCAATTTCCATGCATTTTTGGTGGAAATTGCAAACTGTCCTTCTTTATTTGATTATGGATAGTTTCCACCATATCACACCTGACTCTATAGCATTTACACATTTTAGTATCTTTATATTAAAAAATGTATTTAAATAAAAAATTAATTTAAAAAGTATTGTATGAAAGTTTATGGTAGGTATATAATAATTAGTGGAATTCACAAATATGCCTAAAATGAAGGTGAAGGTCTTAACATTCTTTGACTGTTAGTTCTGGCATTTTTTAAATGGTTCAAGCAATATTGAAGCAACAGGTGGGCTGTTATATTTTATTTTTGGGAAGCTGTTTTGAACCTCTTTTTAATTTCATTTGGTTTCCTCAGCAAGGCATTTACTTCCCTCCTCTTCAATCTTCATCCCATTGAGGCATTGTAATCAACTTGTAACAGTCTGTGGCGTAGTGGATTTTTGTAGGTTATTCAGGTTTAAATGTTTTTCAACCTTTCTTCCGTGCTTATCTTTAACAATTCTTTTTGGTCACATTCTGTGAGTGCCTAATTATGAGATCCAATGAGTTGTTCTACATCCAGCTCCTTCATATTCTTGAAACCTTCCCTTCGTATTTATTACTCCTCAGAAAACTTCCATTAGATTGACATTCCCATTCCAAGAATGGAAAAGTAATAGCATGCAATACTTTAAGGATAATAACCTTGATTTGTTGTGAAGGTATCCTTAGTCATAAGTTATTAGGAGCAAAATACTGGAGTGTTATGGTAGAGAATTTAAGAGGCATTGATTTGATGGCCAGAAGGAAGGTGTTCCATTATCTTCCGGCATTCACCATGTACATATACTTAATTAGTTAGTCTAAACACCATTTTAGTTATCACTAAACCTTCTCCTGAAAAAAATAATAATTTCTAAATTTATTTCTTTAAGTTTGAAAAAATATCTCAGTAAAGAAAGTGGCAACATGTACTGTATATAAAGATAACTTTAAGAATTTAATTTCACATACCTGTTTATTGTGTGGGTAAAGGAATCTTAATAGCTCGATGTAAGGTTAAATAGTTGCAAGTCTAATTCAGATATACAGAGTATCAAACTTCAGTTACCCTGCCAGTGATTTGTTCTAAAAAATATAAGGCATCTACACGCATTCCCTGCAAATCACCTAATGGTGTCTTGCAGGGAGTAAGTACACATGGTTTTGGAGTTAATCCCTCTAAAGATGCTTATGTGATGGTAATATTGTATTTTCGAGTGGTTACTTTTATGTTTCATCCATGGAAGGAAAGACCCCCTAAATCCATAAAAGAAAGAATCCTTAAAACATTGGGCATCAATTTCAAATAATTGTTAAATGTGGTCATAACACCCTATATAGATTGGGCTGTGAATAATTGACTGAATTTCACTGTCATATTTAGTAGTTCTTAGTTTTTAATTAATTAAATTTAGCATTATGTTTAATCCTTCTGCCTTATTCATGCATTTCATTAAACCATTTGGCCTTCTTTTTCCTCTGCCTTCCAATTTTCAATGTTCAACATTTTCCTCTGGACATTTTAATACAATGTTTTTTGCCAAGTTCCATATCACTGTTAAAGTGCTTTTCACTTATTTTCTCTGATAATTTTTAGTTCTTAGATTATCAACTCCCTGTATTTACTTATTCCTTATTTTTTCAACAAACATGTTTCAGTATTTTATTTTTTTTGTGTATATTGCTTATTCCATGACCATAAAATATTTTGGTTCCTCCCATCTGTAATCGTCTCATCTACTTGAATCACTTTTGTACCTAGTATGTTATAAATGTGATGTACACAATAAACAATAACTGTACTAAAGTAAATCCTTAAATAAATCAGTAAATACAGTACTAACTGGTAAATCCTTGAGTGTTGAATTAATTGTGATGATCAAAGATACATATGAATTGGTAATGCTGCCATAAATTGAATCTGGCAATGAAGATCTCTAGATAGAATCTTTTGTGTTTTAAGAAGGTAATTCCTATCATCTATACAGTTGTCATTCATTCTTTTTTAATTTTTAGTATTATATCCTTGAAAAGGCATACTATTGTCCTTCCCAACCCAAGCATTTGTCTCCCATTATTATAGTTGTTCCACCTTGCCTCCAACCATCATGATGTATGTGTCTTGTAATTATTCATAGAATTTTTCTCTTTCTTGTGCTACCTCATTTCCCATTGGTCCACATACTTGTATTACAGTCAAGATCTTTTCCATTTTGACTGTCAATTTCCTTAGAGTCATGCCTGGACAGTCCGACGTTAATTTTCATTTGTCTAATATGTAATCTCATGCTACCTAATGGTACCATGAGTACTTTGATTTTTTATCCACCTGTCTTTTCTCTACTTTCACTTTCTTTTTGACATCATATTCACCTTGTTGTCTATATTTATAATTCCTTTTACTATCTCTTTCTTAATGTTCTACTTTCTGAATCAGTCCTTTTTTCCTGTTGTCCTTACTTTCAGGAAAATTAGTTATTCCCATGTATACAAGTACTCTGATCTAGCACATCATCCACCCAATCTGTATCAACCTTTCCTGTGGAGCATTGGAGATGCTCCGAATATCTATTTGGATATCGCTCCGATTATGGGACTTTGACTATCTTCTGTAGAGTAAAAGATGTTACCTTAGTTGGCAAAGATAATCTCCTAAGCTGAAAGATGATCCAAAGGTTAAAAGGTTCTAAAGATCACCTTGAGAAAATTGACAGGGGCAGGTGGAGCAATTTTGAATGGCTTAGAGAGGTGAGTTAAAAACCTGTGACCAGTTTTTGGGCAGGTTACAAAGGAGTGTGGAACAAGGGATGTAAACTTCTTTAGGAGAGGGTTAATAGTTAAGAGTTGAATAATTGTAGCATGGTTAATTTTATTTTCACAGGAAATAAATGTGATAATTATCTAGAGACCATAAAATTGTCTCAAGTTAAATAAAAATATATCTTTTAAGAACCTATAAAATGCCTAATGCAAATTACCTTTACCTTACTTTCTCATTTATCCATTTCTTTACACCTTATGTCGAACACCTACAGCTTGCTCAAAGACATTTTTTATCAATTTAAAGACTATTGTATTGGATATAAGCACACCTAAGTCATTCTTCATCCACAATTTTCCTCCACTTTTTGCTTCATACTGTCTTACACTTGGATTTTGACCTCCAGTATTTTTCATTCCTCTTGAGATTTTCTAAGTTTTGAAAACATGTGTAGTAGGAGATGGCTGTCTTCATCTCCTGTGCATTTAATTTACCACCTGTCACTCTTAAGTGATTTTTATGACACGTTTGTAATGGTAAACTGTCTCAATATTGAAACAGTATACCTCACTACCCCACTCCAGAAAAGGTCTCGATAGGACCACCATATCCCATGGAGGTGGGTAATCAGCATTCCCTGAAGTCAATACTAGGTGTGGTAGAGGTGAGCACGAGTGCCCCCACCAGTCACTCTTTGAATATAGCGGGAGGAGTCCTGTTGACAAGAGCACTGGGGAAAGAGGGAGCTCTCTGCATTCTGTTGGACTCTCTTGTCTGTGGAAGGACTCATGTGGGATAGGTGGTGGATCTCCCTAAGCCTGTTGCCTCCATCTGTGTCATTTCAGGCAGAGAATCAGTACCACCGACCGTTTAACCTGGAGATATATATAATAAGCATGAGCTTCAGACGGGGAGAAGTTATCCCTAGCAGCCCACACCAATTTGGGTGGGAGGGGTTGAAACATATGTTGAAACAGTATTATATGTCCATAAAATTCCTCAATATACTCCTAATTCTCCTAGATGCTCAATTTACTATATACCTTTTGAAAGTTCTTCATTTACTCTTTTACTCCTCTTTTCATTATTTTTCCTTGATTAATTTGTATTTTTGTTTATATGAATCCTTTTTCTGAACTACTGATTAAAATTTACTGCAAAATCCCTGATCCTTTGTTCCTTGTGTATGATATATTCAAAATTCGATTGTCACTATTCAAGTAAAAAATTATGGTTCAGGGGCCAAAATCAATGGCTTTAATGTTGATCAACAGGTTACCTTCCGATTTCAAATATGTAGGGGGAACAATTAAAAAAAAAAAACTATAAGAGTTTCTTCAGAAAAATGTATTCTACTTTAGTAATGAAATTTGACTTAGCCTGTGTATTAGTGCTTTATTCCTATATATTTCTCTATTAATTTTTGTTTTTTTTTTAACTGTCTTATACTTTGACATGTACTATATGTGTATTTATATACTTGTATGCACAACAAAAATCTCTGGGCAAATAAAATTTATTATTATTATACATATTATAAAAGTCAGGGGTCTAGGTACAGAAAGAAATGGATATTTTCCTGATTTCGACATTTGCATAAGTATACCTTATTCTTATAAAATCACCAATAATATATGTCCTTTTCCAATCACTTCTTGGTAAAAAAATAAGCTATTTTTATGACATTGATAAAATTTTTCATTTGAGTTTTCAACCAAATCAACATTCCCCTTTCTCAAATACTTGCTACACTTGAGCCATTGAAATCAAGCCACTTCTTGCAGTGACTTAAACTTAAACTAATATTTTTATAATTCCAGGTTTCTGGTGATAAGTTCTGTGCAAGTTCAACATCAGGTCCGGCAATGTTTAACAATTCAACACCCACAATTGAGAAGTGCTACAATGTTGGTGACCCTCAAGGGTAAAAGAGATGATGGTCCTGATGATTCTACAGTCTAGTGAAACATGTCGACTCGATAAATAAGATTTATTTCTGTGGATTTCACAATGTTTCTTTCCATAACCTCAACATAAAAGCCTACTGGATCTAAAAACAACTTTGCTCAGTGTGACTGCTAATAATTTTAATGTAATTTATTGTCCATATTTGTATTTCATGCATCAAATGTGTGACTGTTTATCCAACTCTTAGCCCTCTTTCTTCTGTTTTCAATAATGTCCACAACTGAAACTCATACCTACATCATGTCAAGACTAAAATAATGTTTATTTTTTAATACTTCATAGGGCAAGTGAAGGAAAAGAAGCTTCCTCAAGTAAGAAAGAAAAACAAGACCCTAAACAAATGTTTCCTGAGATAGCCAAAAACCAATAGCATGCAGTCAAATGCTGTGGGCACACTTAGGGATATCAGCTGGTTTGGTATATTTGATTTCAAGCATCCTAGGTTGCTTATGGAAAAGGTTAAGAAGGCTAATCAGCATTACTGTCATCTAATTTTCTGATATAAATTTATTCAAATGAATCAAGAAGGTAGAGAAATGGTGTTTTAAAGAGGCATGGTTGAGAGGAGGGTACCTCACTGGTTCCTCAGTGGGTACAGGAGTTGGCTTTTGAATGAGAGACTTAGGTTTAAATTCAAGTGAATCCTCTGGATACTCTCACCTAAAACCAAGCTGGGTGATTTTCTGCAGTGAACCAGTTTCTTCTGGGACACAGGAACTCGAATTGTCACCTCTAAAATTGTGTGTCAGTTATATATCTCATGGGCTTACTATTAGGTGAGGTCTAAATGTGAAGTACAAATCATGGTAAAGTTTTCTGTACAAAAATTAAGCCTATAAGATGTAAACTAATGGCTTTATAATTTTTGTGAAACTTGTGAAAATAAAAGCTTTGATTAGTGGTTATGAGAGGCAAAGTATTAAAAGTGCATAGTTTACCCCTTTTTACCAAATTCCCAACTTTTACCAAAAATTTCGGTCTCAAAAAAATTCGAATTATACATGAGTATATACAGAAAATACAGCCTAGAAAATGAGGAGATCCTAGAAGTAATACCTAAGAACATCGTTTGTATTGATTGAAAAGGGCCTGATGTTTTTTGGGACATCATCTGTCAGGGTGAAAAAAAAAATATATAGGGAAGTATAATTTACTGTATGATGGTAAGAGTGATTTTCAGAGAGAAAAAGATTCTAAAAATTATGGTGCAATGATCCTATGAAAGTGAACTGGTGTCAAGATTGATTGTTGGACAACTGTACTGGGAGAATTAGAAGAGCCACAATAGGGGTTGTGAACAATTTCTTTGTAATTCTATTAGATTAATTTCACAATATTAATTAATTCACAAAATATATATAGATAAGTTTTGCTTTGTTTTATTTCCACAGAATGTTATCAACACAACCAGCTTCGAATGATCATTGTCATCATTGGTTATCACCAAGATGATACCTGAAACCATTTCTTCTGTTTCCTGGAAAATGATAACTATGGTCTTTCGAAACCGATCATGTTGATAATATTCTGTGGATATAACACAAAGCAAAAACCCATGTGTACATATTGTGTCATTATGGAATTCCACCAAATAACAGCCTCCTCAGTGGATTTTATATTCTATTTCTATTGGTCTTTGATTAAGTATATAACTTTGGTGTTAGTTAATGACTAAAGAATATCAAGGTAATGCAATAGTGAATTTTTAAATAATAAACATTTGAAGATAGAGAACCACGTTAACGTATGGAAATCTCAGTGGTTATTATATTATTGGCTATTGATACCACAGGGTTGTTTGATCTAGATTACAAATTGTCACTGAGAATTAATGACTTCTATATTAATGCTGAAGCAGTCAAATCACTAAGTTGACTGTTAGAGGAAATGAGTTGAATATTTTAAATTCTCACTTAAACAGGTTTGGCAGTGGATACACCTTGATCACTCAATGACGATGAAGGTGACTGACAAGGCGATCAGTGAGATGGTTGCTGATAAGCTGTCTACCAAACTTCATACTGATTCTGTTTTGTGCAAGACTCACCACAATCATCTCTGGGTTCATGTGCCTCAGGGGACTCCTTCAACTCAGGAATCCTCTAGTTCCATCTCCTCCTAACCCAAGGACACATTTACTCCTATTAAACTTTCTGCTGTTTTCCGTACAATGAGGGAGGCAAGAGAGGAAGTCTTGCTAAAGGATTACTGCATAGGTAATGTATACAACATTGGAGGTGGTTAGTGAAGAAATGAAGTATTTTGTAAAGAATCTGTACGTAATTATATTTTAGGTAACTTTATAACTCAATATCTAATGGAAAAAACCTTTAAGCTGAATACTGTGTATAACTTTGACATATATTTTATTTATTTATTTATTTTTTCATTCGCCCACAAAAAGGCACTAATAGGCCAATTACAGTGGGCGATATAACATTTTTTTTGTAACAAGGATGAAACATACACATCCATGCCTTAGGTGGAGAGTGAAAAACCCACCTAGTCGGGATTCGAACCCACGACCTCCGGGATGGCAGACGAGGACGTTACCCCACCGTCACCAAGGCCGGGGTAATGATTGTCTTGATTCCAGCCATTATCTTGTGGAAAACGCAGTTTATTCTCATATTCCAGAGAAGGGTAGTCTGGAATCACATTTTTATGTTTTGGAAATATCGAAGGGTCCAAATAATTCAAAATACTAGGCTCAGATGGTCAGTACATATAAAACTTTCATAAAATTTTGTATGACTTTCTACTAATTTCTCCTCCCTCCCCATTTACTACCCACCCAATCATGCTCACAAATGCTACAATTTTCAGTAATTTACTTAGTGAAAACAGTAATCCCTGATGAAGTATTAAATAGAGGAGAAGTAGCATTGGCATTATTTTTTGGAAAAATCTGAAGAGACAAGCAGGAAAAGCACAAAATACCAAGTGGGTCTTCAAAATTCTTACAAATTTAGAAACATTCATTGGAAAAAGACTACATTTATACATATATGGTAACATCATTACATTCTGTAAATTATGCATGTTTAACTCTTAGCAAATTAGTTTTATGTGTGATTTTGCTGCTTCTATATACAGGTTCTTTTGCTAATTATTATTATCATTATAGCCCTTTTACAAAACAATGCAATAAACTTTATAATTGAGAATATATAACAAAACAAAACCACAAGAATACATAACCATGACATCTCAATGCAAAAGTAGTGAGGACACTGATAGAACGAAATATAGAATATAATCAGGATGCTTTTGCCTGTTTTGTAGACTTTGAAAAGCATTCGATAAAGTAGAGTGGCCTAAACTAATGGAAATGTTGCATAAAATAGGAATGGATTGGAAGGATAGGCGTCTTATCCGA
>WURS02441059.1:0-14934 GCA_011762765.2 Rhinocypha anisoptera
GGGCGGGGGGGGGGTGGGGGTGGGGGGGGGGGGGGGGGGGGGGGGGGGGGGGGGGGAGGGGGGGGGGGGGGGGGGCGGGGGGGGGGGGGGGGTGGGGGGGGGGCGGGGGGGGGGGGGGGGGGGGGGGGGGATGACGGGAAGGCGGAGTACTCGGGGCGGAAACGAAGATGTGGAAGAGAGGGGTCGCGCGCTATCTCTATTCTGCTGATGGAGATACGGTGCGGCAATTGGAGACGCTCGATGAATGTAATAGGGATTCGAATCGGATGGAAATCGCAGCGAAGAGGCTCGGGAAGAGACGAGCGCTGGAACTCGGGTGTGAGAGGCATGCCAATTAGTTACACGAGGCAAGGTTCCTTAGCGTGGGTGTCTGCTCATTTCCTCGTGGCGGATCGACCGTCTTCTATCTCTTATTCTCTTGTGCCCCTTATTGTTCTCATTTTTGAGAAAAGGAAACGGGATGCAAATTATTTCCCGGAGTCGGAACCGAATGATTGACCAGGAAGAAATACGATACGTACGCTGTTTCGGAGAAGTAATTCATGTTCAAGGCGTATTCGCAACAGTTTAACTTTCACCTTTGCGTCTTCTCATTTTTTTCCTCGCTCATAGGAACTTATTTCTCCTCAACGTTTTGTTTTATATGACCTTAAGAGTTCTTAATACACCTTCTTCTTGCAGTACATATTTTTTTAAGCACTGGAAACGCAACTGATTTTAAGTCCACGCGTGATACTTCCTAGATAGTCTTTCGATCAATCACTCACAGACATTTTCATCTAACCAGGAAGGCATTTATAAAGAGCAGGGATACGCGGAGATCAAGGCTGAAATGAGTGGTTGCTCCAATTCACGTTTGCTGCCATTTAACTTCTAACATTTTCCCCGTCGGACGAATGCGCTTCATGGACATGCCTTGCAAAGGCCGACCAATCTTTCATACCTGTCTAAAAAGTTACTTTTCTGAGTTTCCGAGGTGAGCCTCCTTCATATCTCGTCGCTAAGGTTTTCGACCGAGGCATTGCTAACACAAAACAAAAGTATTTTTTTGCTGAGTAATTTTTCTGTTGCGCGTTCACTTATTGTATCTCAATTTCGCTGTTAGAGAGCGACCTTACGATTGATGACTAAAACTAACGACATTGAAACATCACAGGATTCATTATAACCGATTAAACTCTTTAATTAAAATAAGAATTATAGTTTCCATGAAAGTGATCCGGAATAAGACAGTCATACGTATTTCAAGGATAATCATTAACATGGATCTACGAGGTGCATTAAAGTTGTAAGGCCTCCATTTTTTTTCTCCGGACTGGAAACAGATAGAAACATGCGGTTTGTTTTAAAATGAGCGGGCACTCTTTGTCATTGCGTGACAGTTGTCTTTTCATCGCCAGTTGAAGGAGACATGTGGTGATGGAGTCATGGATGTGTCGAAAGTGTATCCACGATGAAAGTGCACTGGCGATGAAATTCAGTCGGTGTCACACCACGAATGATTACACGCTGGTGATGTGACGAAAACGTCGCCATTTTAAGTATCGAAAACAGTTATCATTCTCGCGGCGGCCGCTAGAGGTTCTGTCTGTCGTACAGTACTGCCATCTCTGTCACGCAATGACAAAGAGTGCCCGCTCATTTTAAAAAAACCGCATGTTTCTATCTGTTTCCAGTCCAGAGAAAAAAAAATTGGAGGTCTTACAACTTTAATGCTAGAGGGCGCCCTCGCTGGGAAAGAGTCACCAAGGTAAATCGTCATTTTGTGACGTCAGACAGGGGACGGTCTAGGTAATCCTTAAGGCAGGAAGTGGTTTTTTTAAAAGCGTTTAATAACAAGCACTGTTTTTGGCTATACTCTGTTGAAATTCATTTTTAAAGGTTGAATAATACACACACACTCCCTTTTCCACGTAAAAAATGTTTTATTATACATTCGGTTTCGTTTACTAAGTAACACCATCAGGTCATCAGTAGCATCATCAGACCTGATGATGGTACTTTTTATAATAAAAATCGCAAGGAATGACGTAATCACACACGTATGGGACCGGTTTAATGCAAAGCATCGGTTTTGATTTATATGATTGCTAATAATAATGCCCTTAGTGTAGAGAAAAATTTATAGAATTATTGAGACTTTTTTTGGAAATGTTGCGGGATTGGTTTTCATGATTTTTCATTTCCAGCCGAGAATATTTTGACGCAGCGCTCACTCTATAGCACATAGAATTTTATTTCCACTATCTGGAAACTTTCTAAATTAATTCAGTGGTAATCCAGTCTTTCTAAAGTGTTTGAACAAACGATGGCTTTCATTAAAGCAAGTGCGTATTAAAATGGCCCTGTTGTATCACTAACAATTCTTTTCAATCGATCTGTTACCGCAGCAAAAACACTGACTTGATTGAAGCGTTCCGATAGCACCCGCGTTTACACTGCAAGAAGAAAATTAAAAACTAAGTAAACTAATTAGAATCCATATAATTCACTTTGATTTAATTTTTTTCTGTGCGTAATGAACTAATAAGACGTTTCCATCACACTGTTTCTTTGGGACAGGTCTGTGCTCATCGCTACGTGAGAAGTGGTCGCGATTACCAGTGGGGACAAGGTTTATGCTACACCCTTAACCAGTACCTCGATCTTTTCGAAGCAGTGGAACCGTGTAAAGGGCGCCCGGTAAATAGGTAAGTACTTCTTAAATAATTGAAAAACTTTCAGTTGGTAGAAAGAAAAGGTTGACGCGGGAAGAAACATTTTCCACGAGCATTAGGGATCGCCAGAGGAGCCATTTGACATTTGTTGTTTCGTTTGACTCATGTCTCACGGAGAGATCTCACACAATCAGAAAAGATTGAGGGTCGACCAGTGGTCAGACCTTTTAAGTTTGATTGCCTTAGAGGTTATTTTACTATAAATATTTTCACAAATCTTCTGAAAGCCATATTAGTTGTCGGACTGTAAATTTTGCAGGAAAGGAAAAATCTTTTTCGAAATGTTTGAGCGTTATTCTCTGAATATGGATCCACTCGTCAAAAATTGAGTTTATTTACCAGGAAATGGTGGATTTCAAACAATTTCCGTCTTTTTCCACAGCCAATTTTAGAGTCGCGCGCTGAGGGAAGTTCACGGTGAATATAGCACCCGTATGATGGAGCCACGGGTCATCTTTTTGCTGTTCTCCTTTCGTAAAAGAGTTGGCAGCGCCGACGCCGGATTTATCTCCTCCCCCTGACGCCCACCTTGCCCTAATTACCCCTTAAACTTAAAGGCTCAAATGATCTCAGCAGCAGTCAAGGGGTTTCTCAGAATAGCTTCTCCGACGGGCACATTTGATGTCATTCGCGGTCGGGGCGCTGATAACGATGTTCACCAACACACACGGATGGATGAGATAGAAGGTAGATGATGTAGTTTCACTAGTTGAAACATATTTTTAGAGGTTTTTTGAGCCTAAACTTCCTCCTACCCTTCCTTTCCCACCCTTGTATACCCTTCCTCACGGTCCGAAGAGCCTAATAGCTACACCAGACTTGAAACAACAACAAAAAAAATGGATGAGATTCGGAAGGAATTTTGGTGAAAATATTAATAGAGGGAAAGAGAGGTAGAGGAAGGAGGAAACATAATTTGGTGACAAACATAAAAGATGGGAAGATCGCATAAACAGCTGAGGGGAGAGGCAGCACAGAACATGGGGCCACGTGGAGGGAGCAGTTGAAGTGTGCGACCGAAACCTGTCCGAGGACACATCCCTATTGCTAATGATTTCTCTATTCCACAGGGCACACGAACAGTTTGGTTACTGCCAGGCGGGAACTTCGGGGGCCGTGGTCGAGGACAACGTGGTGATCGGGACGCCAGGGCCTTACACGTGGCGCGGGACGGTGTTCGTCAAGAGTGTGGGAGACGGCTACCTCGAGAGGGACAAGATGACGTATTACGGGCCAATGCAGGAGGGAGCCCCCGTCGACAAGTACAGCTACTTGGGTAAGTGCGAGAGCGCCGTTCTCACGTGGCGTAGTGAATATTTTCACTCGCTGGCCAATCAAACTGTTTACATACCATCAAATGTAGCAGAACCCCAAAGCAGAGGAGCGATTTTTGTGGAACTGGGGGATGCGCAGAGGTTGAAGGAATTTAAGTTAAATTTTGCTTTTCCACGGAAATAAATTTGTTTCCGTGCAAAGTCTCATTTAAATTATATCAACCTTTGCGCATCATGAATTTCCACACAAAGTATCGCCTTCTACTAATTAACTGAGAAGTCCCTTTTAGAATTTCCACACAAAGTATCGCCTCCTACTAACTAATGCACTGAGAAGTCCCTTTTAAGATACCTGTTTTCACACACTAACTTATGGAATATGTTTAAGTGGGAAATTTTTTATTTTTGGTGCACTTACTTCTGGGGATTGCTCCAAACGCCCGGTAGAGAATTTTTATTTTTCAAAATCCAAAGGGATACAATCGTAAATTTCTCTGTTTATCGAAACCTTTTCAAGTTTTTTTCAAATGTTTCACTGAGAAATTATTAGTTTCTTTCCCTTTTATTAGTGACATCGTTCGATATGAATATTATGCCTTTAGGCATTTCTTTCGCTATTATGTACATATTGTCTACTTGAAGGTAGGGAAGCACCAATTCCCTTCTCTTGATACTCACACTTTTTCTTGGACAGGTATGTCTGTTGCAGCTGGAAACTTCTTTGGAGATGATATAGCGTACGCTGGCGGAGCACCGCGATCCAATGGCACAGGGCAAGTTGTCCTCTTCAGTAAAAAGAAGGCAACTCCAGTATTAATTGTGAAGTTAATCCTGAGTGGAGAATTGTTTGCTTCCAGTTTTGGATATGAAGTAGCAGCTGCAGATGTAAACTGTGACAAGTAAGTAGTGCTTTGGGGTTTTTACCTCTAACTTCACCGAATACGAGGTGTGGCTAGAAAATATACAGGATATTTGCTGTAGCATTTTTCATTTTTTTATTTTTTGCAACTTTCACACTATCTCCTTCGATATACACCACCCCCCTCCCTATCCCTGCACCACTCCATGCGAATTTTCCACTGTTCAAAGCAGTGTTTCAAGTTATTTTCTGAAATCATGTTCATGGTCTCGCTTTTTTTCACACCTACAACTGTCTCAAAACTTGTTCCTTTCAACGCTTCCTTTACTTCCGGGAGCAAAAAATCACACGAGCCTAGGTCTGGAGAATAGGGCGGGTGTTCCAACACCGGGCTCCCCTGCTGAGCCAAAAAACGACTTTACAATCAGTGAGGTGTGAGCCGGGGCGTTGTCCTGTTGAAGAATCCATGATTTGTTTTTCCACAACTCGGGTCGTTTTCTCCATACTCGCCCAAGGAGAGCAGTTAAGACCTCAATTTAATATTTATCATTCACGGCTTGACCTTCAGGTACCCAATTTATGTAGATAAACCCGATTTTCGTCGATTTTTACGATGCTCTCGTCAGTTTTTGAAGTCGAATGGCGTCTCGGATGTGGACCGTCTTCTCGTCCCACTTTGAACCACCGCCACTTATACCACTCAAACATTTGTGTGCGTGATAAAAATTCATCCCCGAACACTTGCTTTAATAAAGAATGGGTTTCTTTGGCGGACTTTCTGAGTTTAGTTAAAAAAATTCAACTTAATACGTTGCTTTATCAACACGCCTACCATTTTTCCAATGCGCGGCGAGTACACGAACCGACTTAAAAGAGGGCTGCAGCCAGACTGATCGGTGTACAGTCGTCACTCCGGACGAAATATGGAAAGGGGGGGTCAGGCTTCTCGGCAATGTGGCGCCTGACATTGAGGCTCGCGATGTTTGTCTTATAAAAAATTTTAATAATGAAATTTTGATTTGAATTTGAAATTTGAATTTGAAAGATAAATTATTTTCAAGCCACACCTAGTATGATTTACTCCCAAATACTAGTTGGATCCTATTGCTGCTCAGGAGAACCTTGATTTTTATAAACACAAAATAACTATAATGATTCTGATTACCAGGATACATCATCAAAACTTTTGCAAGAAGATGATTTTATGAATTATTTTTTGAATTGGGTAATGTTTAATTTCGCTTGATTCGACCTACTAATTTAAATTCGGTCAAATGATTGGGCTACTTTGGGTAAAGATAATAGCTCTGGACTGTCATCTCCAGTTTTGATCTCTCAGTTTATGTATTATTAAAGAATTCCAGATCTGATTGTCGGAGCTCCATTTTACCACGGCAAGGATGTGGGTGGAGCAATCTACGTCTATTTGAATAATCCCGACCACTGCTTGGATTGCGTGGAACCAGTGAAAATAACAGGCAAGAGGGAGTCCCGATTTGGATTTGCCATCACTTCCCTGGGTGACCTCGACATGAATGGTTGTGATGACATTGCTGTCGGTGCACCCTACGAAGGCAACGGGACTGTCTACATTTACCTTGGTTCTCCCAAGGGACTTATCACAGAACCCTCTCAGGTGAGGGGTTTCCCGCTTCTTTCCTTAGTAAAACTTATTTATTCTCGGTGACGTGTCTAATCAAATATTTAATTCGTAAACAAGTCGTTTAATTTGTAAAGAGACGTTTTTGAAAATTTTCAATGTGCTGGTTGTGTTCCATCAAAAAAAGGAAAACAATTTCTCAAATTCAAGGTCATACATTCCGAAGACTTCCCGGACAAAAAAGGTCCTGCGACCTTTGGCCACTCTCTGAGTGGAGGTGTTGACTTGGATGAAAATGGTTACCCTGATCTACTTGTCGGCGCTTATGAGGATGACAGAGTTGTGCTGATACGCTCCAGACCCATTATTGGCATAAACATTAATATTGTGGACAGATATTTGAAAAACATAGATCCAACTAGACCAGGCTGTGCTAGGTTTCCAAATTCAAATTGGACTTGGTGAGTGCCACCCAATATTATACATGTGACGGAATAATTGGGATTCACATCAGTACAAATGGAAAAAATAAATACTTTTGTCGAAACAAAAAAGTATTTATGCTATCATTACCCTGTTTTCTTTTGATTGGATTGTTATACATAATTATATTGTTGCTAAATATTACAAATACTTGTTTTTTCCTCAGCTTCACCTTTGATGCCTGCTTCACGATAGAGTCGGTGACCAATGCTTTATTGAGCTCTAACCAGACGCTGACACTGAAATACCATCTGGAAGCAGAAACTTTTGCTGGCCGAAAGTTCTCCCGAGTTTGGTTGGGGAACAATCATGAAATCAGGCCTTCTGTTTTGGAACGTCGCATTACTGCTACATTGCGACATTGCTCTTCAGAGGTTGCATATCTGAAGGAGAATACTCGGGATATCCAATCACCAATACAGTTCAAACTCACATACACATTGGTGCAGGAAGAACCAAGGATTGAAAATGAAAATGGCCCCCTGCCTCCAATTGACCGTTATCCCATACTGAACCAACAGAAGGCATCCCATGTATTTGCAGCCACTTTCCAGAAAGACTGTGGCGATAATGATATTTGTGAATCTAACCTTGTTACAATTTCCTCATTAAATTTAACCAGAGGTAAGGTACAGCATTTAAGTTGTTGATCTCTAAAATCCATAGTCATAGGCTTTAATTTTTGTTCCATGCTCAGCTGCTGGCATCCTTAGCATCTGTTAGCCAAACCTGGTGGAATGATATATTTTTTTATTCTTAATTTTAAAATTGAAGTGTGTAATATGTTTGTCCAAAACTTCAATCTACTTTGTGGAACATGTATATGCATACTAAACCATTCCCTAGCGTAAGGAATAAGTAAGAATATCAGCTTTCCAATACTGTTACTTTTTATAAGTGTGGATCATATGAGGAGAAGAAGATGTGGTGGTCGAATGAAAAAAATGAATTTCAGAATTGGTTGCTACGAATTAACAAAATTTTTCCAAAACACAATGTGAATGGGAAAATGGATTTATTTGATTTCTCTGCATTTTGTTACCAGTTTCGTGAATATAGATCATGTGTCACCTTTTTATTTATATTTATATCATTTACAAATTTTATCAAATAAACCACTACTTATAAAGTCCATGAAAGTTTACAAATGAAAATGCATAATAACTGAATGTAGGATCTCATGATCCACTCCACATCAGATTTCCAACTAGCTCATTGCAAACTTTTCTCACATCTTTCTTCAAAAATCTTACAAACCTTCTGCATATTTTTCTTTTAAAACTCCTCTTAAAGGAAACATGAACATAGTAGATATTAATGTCCATTGTCATAACCTCGACAGAAGATGGCAAAATGATGTTCTGACTTTAATGCTAAATAGATGACCTCCTAAGAATGTTATAATATCCTAAATTTACTTGACTCATTAAAACATATTGAAGGTTTCAACACATTTTTATTATATAGAACATTACTATATCATTACAATTGTATGCATAACAAAGAATTATCAGAAATTATCTTCTAATTGATTCATAAAATTTGTTAAAATAGTGGCACCAGCAACATTTTCACTCGTATTTCAAGAGGTCTGCTTCTTCTCTGACAGTAGTTGATGAAATATGTGGAGTCTAACATTGGAATTCCTGCCAATTTTGAAATACAAGAATTATTAATTTTCTGCACACATATAGAGCCAAAGTGCTACTGATATTTCATCATAGGGACAAAATTAAAATATAGAAATGTGACTGGGTAGGGAAAATGTGTCAACTTGATGAATGGGATAGCCCATGGAGTGAGTGTGGATACGTCAACATTAATCACCCGAAAACCCAAAAATTTAAAGACACTATCTTTAACTGAAAAATTGTCACTGCAGTGTTTCGGGATCTGTAACATATTACTGACAGAATTCATGCAACAAGTTAAACATTAATTAACCTTTGGAGAATGTGAAAAAAACATTTAGTTGGAAGAGCATGAGAAGTGTTCTTTTTTCACAAGATAATAGTATCCCAACTCAGCAACTTGCACAAAACAATTTCTTGAGCACTTAAATGAAGTTTTTAATCTTAGAGAAGACAGGAGATTTTCAAACACCCTTCGTATCAAGTGAAGATAATCTCTATGTGATGAAAGCATCATCAATAACTGGCTAAACCCTGGTGATGTCATTCTTTAACAACAAACTAAGTAAGTTATTGTGCAAAGTATGGCAAATGGCTGTATCTAGGTGTTGTCTTTAAAGGGAAATAACAGAGATATGAAGATGAATTCTGCAAATATTATAGAGTATTCTCTCTAATTATTTTCTTAGGAACTGGTCAGAAGTTAATTTTTGAATGACCTCCACATGACAGAATGCCAATAACAATACACTGGTGAAAGGAAACCACTTGGTTTAGGGTTAATTCCTCCTGCAGAATTATGTACCAAGTGTTTTCTTTTTATCAACATACTGAGCAAATTCCACAAAGTTTTGCCTGAGATAATGAAGCGTATAACAACGTTGATATTTTAGATCTTCTGCATTATGGCATTTAAAAAGTTTTAATCAGCTCTGTATAATAATAAAATTCATCATCAAATGACTATTAATATTTTATTGCATTTATAGGCAAAGACGGAAGGTGGGAGCTAATGCTTGGGCAGCTAAAGGAAATTGGTCTGAATGTTACAGTTCGGAATGATGGTGAATCAGCCTATGAAACACAGCTTTTTGTTACTCACCATGCCAATCTAAGTTATATAGGTCGTAAAACAGAGGTAAGATAACTTGGGCACCAACCTGATCTTTTTATAAAATATCATTCCTTAGCTCAAGGAATATTGATACTTCTTGAACTTTGCTTTAAAAGATACAAGCTCATACTAGGTAACAAAAAGGAAACAATTAACCTTTGCTTAACCTTGCCAAGATGAATTCATTACTTATTTTAAGTATTGTTGAGTGAAATCATTTATTGTCTAGCAATAATTAGAAGAATGTATTTACAGGAAAATGAAAACTTAAACCAGTAAGTAATATTTCACAAAATTTTATTCTCATGGTTTTCGATACCTAGGCATTGTTGGGTGCCTTTTCTTGTGAACATAAATTTCAGAATAGTTCAGTCTAAAACCATCAAGTACATGCATTTACCCTTGAAGTACTAAACAATCATACTGGTTACCAAATCCATTAAGAATAATAATATAGTTAAAAATTGCAAATATGTCTGGAACCTACTAGCCAATGATTATGGAATTTTAAAAGTGCAGGAATATGATATATAGATACAACTTTGAAAAAACAGGTGTGGACATACATATTTGATTTTGCTAGAGTTGCATTGCATATAGGTAAAATTTTTTTCCTAAAAATGATGTTGATTTTATTTCTTTACAGGGGAAGCAGTTCCCATGTGACCCATACAATAAAACAACCGTGATATGTAGCATTGGTAACCCTTTTAAGAAAGGATCTTCTGGTAGCGTCCAGCTACGGTTTGACCCCAAAGGTTTAGATGATACCTCATCACTTCTTGAATTTATTGTACTAGTCAACTCTACCTCTGATGATATCAATGACGAAGGGCCCAGAACCCTCCAAGCCTCTGTCGTCAAGAAAGCAGAGTTGTCACTCAAAGGGTAAGAGATTGCAGGCTTGTAGAGACATCCATAGTGAATAGGACTCAGTAATTTCCATACTTTTATTACTAGGCACAAGATGCATCTCTGTACATTGTAGCATGTATGCGAAGAATGAGTTGGAGGTCGCCAAATATGTACATATCGTACTCTCTTGGGAGGGAGAGGAAGGGAGACGCAGAGGAAAGAATAGCAGGGGGTGGGATGGTGTTGGTAAGGGTTAATGGGAATGGTGGAATACATAGGTGCAAAGTTAGGACACTCTAAAGTAGCAAAGTACAAGTGGTAAGAGTTATAGATCGATAGATATATTGCGCTCTGGGTATCACCCAACTAAAAGTATACCTTTAATGCAACTCATGAATTACATGGTAATAACACACAATTGATATTGACATTGAGTATTATATAGGTATTACATACACACAATTGTATTACATACAATAATAATAACAAAAGTATTTTGGCATAAAAGAAGCAGCAATTGAAATAATAAAATAAGCAGGCTTCAATGATCTGGGAAGCATTCTTTATTAAGTTGCATATCATAAAATTTATTTTTTTTAATGGTGGGAGAACAGGATTCCCTCAAGTTGGTAGGAATTGAGTTCCATAGTTTTGTGGCTGCCAAAACAAATGACTTTTGGAAAGTAGTTGTACAATGGGAGAAAATTTCTAGGTTGCTTGGATTCGTTCTTGTAACCATTTTATGTGAAGTAGTTCTATTAGAAAACATATCATATCTATGAGATATGAAGGCTCATTAAAAGCAAAAATGGAAAATTGAAAATTCCCAAGAAGGTATTTACGTCACAAATCAATATCCAACCAAACTAATTTTTTGTAATAGGGAGCAAGATGCTCATCTTTGCAAAGATTTGAAGAAAAGGGAGGGAGTGGAGGAGGGTAAACAGTGGGGAGGATGGGGGGTGGCAGGAGATACCTGGGGAGGGGAAGCATAGAGGGGATAAGGTTATTCAGTTCCAGGCACAGTCATACATGATGAATTTAGAGATGTACATTTACAAAGAGATACTGAGTTGTAGATTTAATTTGACTGTTGGTATGGCAATTCTAATAGACAAGCGTTTTTGCTCTATAATGCAAGAAATGAACACTCATTAATATTAGGTTTCAGTGCACAGTATTATTGATATTAATTTGCATGATTTAATTTTTCAAGAATTTATAGTAAATTGGTAACGACATTACAGTAATGAGGCATTTTTAATTGTTTGCATTTCACAGATACTAAAAGTAAGTACGATGAAAATGAACTACGGTTTCCTAAAGAGAGTATGCTTACATAGTAACCGAGTTATTTTAATTACTTAGCTATATGCTCAACTACAATTTCTCCCTTTTTTTTCTTTGAATCAATATTATGTTTGCCCTAATATATTGCTATTACCCTAATATTGTGCTATTAGAATGCCCTAATAGATTTTAATATTACTTAGGAACTCTAATAAGGAAAGTAGTTCTTGGTTACAATTTGAAACTTATTTAAGTTGTTAGTTTGAAAAATGTTCACAAAAGCAATATTTCTTCTCTTGTAAAGTTTATTGAGCATTTTGCGATTGCTTACTGAATATTAGTCACTTCTTTTTTTATTCTCCAAGTCAATATTTCTGCTATGTCTCACAGATCTGCCAGGCCTGAGCAAGTTCTCTATGGAGGAATGATTAAGGGAGAGTCTGCCATGGTGCATTTTGATGATATTGGTTCCAGAGTAATTCATACATATCAGGTTTTTAATAATGGCCCATGGAAAGCTAGTAAAGTGGATATATATATCGAGTGGCCATTCCAAGTGGCAAATAATAAACCACAAGGAAAATGGCTCCTTTATATGGAAGAAGAGCCAACTATAGAACGTGAGTAAATCCTATAATATCTGTTAAGCCCATAACTTTGTTAACAGTATTAATGTGAAAGGAAAAAAATATTGGATGCAAAGGCTCTGGGGGTATGAAAGTTTTGAAGGCTGTATACTTCTGGCTGGGTGTTATTCCCCTATGACAACAGTTTTGCCAGAATTACTTCAGATTGAAGTGACTTGGTCACGTGAAGATGCCAGATATAATTCTGGTGAAACTATTGTCATCAAGGTACAACACACATGGTGAAACCGGGAAGCATGCAGCCTTCACAGAAAAAAATATAGTTTGTAGTTGTTTTGTTACTGTTTAAATTCTTTTGGTAACACATACTACTTTTGCTGAAGATTTTCCATATGAATAATTCATTGGATTAAAAGTCTTGCACATCCAAAGTCTCTTTTCGAGTAAAATAAAAATCAATGACCTTATGACCTAAACTTTAGAAAATACATCATAATTTCACTTTATATTTGTTTACACTCATGTATTACATTTATAAGAAAAATATTTCAAAAAACTTGGAATTGGAAAAACATTTCATAAATAATTTTCCCATCCATAAATGTAGCTTGCACAAGCCACATGAATATGATAACTCATATATACTCTATGCTATTTTTAATGCTGAATACTAACATGGTGGAGCCTGCCTACTGTACTATACTCATAAGTGGTTTCAACAGACTCACATGAATGGACATAATTATTTTTGGGAGTAATGAGCTTAGTGACCGTTTAGTGAGTGATTTATTATATTGCAGTAAATCTCAAAAAGTTATTTGTATCATATCAGTCAAAGTAATAAATGTGGATTGGAAACATTTGCAGTTATCACAGATTTGCAGTTAGCCCTTTTACTATATTAAAAATAAGCATCAAGCAAAAAATACATTTGAATACTCATTATTATTATCAGTTATTGTATGCATAAAAACGACCTGGTATCATTATCTTGAAGCATTCAAAAAGTTATTATTAAGACTTTATTCCTAAGAAGGCATAGAAAAGCTTTCCAACTCAGGCATCACATTACCAAGTCTTCCGTGTATTTTTCAAAAGAAGTCTCCTCTGGTTTCCCTGGCTTAATTCCATTATTCTAGAAGAGCATATTTTGCTCTTCAGTATCTATCTTACCCCTGATCATCTGAACTTTCTGGGACTCTATTTTATACATCCCCATGTTTATCTGAGACATTGTGAATACTGTTGACTGTGGCAGCCCTGTGAACACTCACATTGCACTCCCCCTTGCGGATAATTCTCAGAGCTTTCTCCTTCAGAAAGGAGAAGCATTCAATCACAGCATACTGCTTGTAATAATGCATCACTGGAATGGTATATGTTTAACACTCATTATCATGCTGCCACCTGACAGTGGAGCTTGCAACTTTACACAGCAGAGGCAGAAGGAGGTTCACACTAGCATTACCATCACAATTTCAACTTCTCAGCATTGTTCAGGTCATGAAAATAAATAGTGTTGCATTACTTTTTGAATTCAGAAAATATATTAATAACTATTTCTCAGAGAGACTTATTCAAATATAACCTGCATGGCTTCATATAATTTTCTTTGCTTTGTCTTGTAGCTCAAGGAAGAGGAGAATGTGAGATGAGTCCTGGTCAAGTCAACCCATTAGGTCTTAAAGTTAGGCAAGGGTTGAATGAGACAACACCAGAGACTCCATCTCAAGCTGGCTTTAAGAATTCTCCACAGTCTGGTGAAAGGCAAGGGGTTGTCACAGGCCTTTGGGACGATGACAGTGAAGAAGAGTATAATGAGGATGATGAAAATGAGGAGGAAAATATCATTGATGATGGGAAAGAACGGAGCAAGCGAGACACTGAAATGGTTTTACGTCCTGAAGCAATTATTGATAAGGATGGCAGAAGGACTGATGTTGTAACAATGGTAAGACATGAGATTACAAACAGTGTAACAGAGGACAATGGAAGCTGGTCATTTCAGAAGATTCAATTGTCCCTGCCTTCTCATCCCAGCCTTTACCCATTTTTCTTTACTTCTCCTCACTTCTCTTATTCTCGTCCATGTCTATATAATACCCGGCAACCCACCACAAGGGCATGTGGCAGGGGGTGAGCCATAACCAGGCATGAATTCCCACATGAATATATTAGATGTAATTCACATTGAAAGAAAATATAGTTAAAATTGATAAATGATAGGATGAAATTATAAATACCTGCAATAATTTCAATGACAAAAAATGATTTTTCCATCTGAAGATTCCTTCTTTCTGAGAGGATGGGATTTTTTACAGTTATCACATGTCTTTGGACTTTTAAATTAAAAGTAATTGATAATACTGATGAGCAAACTACAAATGTAATTTTGACTATTTTTCTGATTTACATTAAAATATACTTTTCTCACACAGAGTTGTCCAATTGGTTCAGCAAAATGCATAAAATTTAGATGCAGAGTTTATAATCTGGGAATGAATCAGGAAGCTACTATCCGAGT
>WURS02441070.1:0-14934 GCA_011762765.2 Rhinocypha anisoptera
ATGATTGTTGTTAGCAGTTCGACATTGTCCAGCATGTTTTGTATTTCCCGTATTAGTTTTTTGCATGGGTTGAGGGGGGGGGAGAAGAGGGGGGGAAAGGTAAAGTAAGGTAAAAAAAGTCAAGTTTAAGACTTCCAAATTACATTTATTACTAGAAATGTTTGTTCACTTTATTTGGTAGGATACATTCATAGTGGAAGATCAGAGAAAACAAAACCCTGAAACTCTACATTAAATTTTCTCTGTCAGGACCACGGTTTCCATTAGTAGTAGTATTTTTGTTTATAGGGTCCAATGACGGCTATGGTCATTCAGCACCTCTTCAATCCATAGAATAAAACCCATCTGGACAAACGCAACACCCGCGATCTTTGGGTTGGCCGGCGAGCACGCTACCCACCAGGCCATAACACCCGGGTTCGGCTGGACCAAAGTTTTTCGCCGCAACGCAGCTTCACAAGAGCGTGACATTGAAGAACTTCATTTATTTGTTCCTTTTGATTTCCTAACCTCCAGTGCGTCGACGAATGTTTTTCAACCTCCTCCCACGGTCGTCAAACACTGACCTCCGACGTGGGCGAAACGAATCGGATGCGAAGTAGGCGACAATCCTGCAGGAAGAACCGAATTTTGCTCGGCGCATGAAACGACCCGTGAGCGTAGAGTTTGATAAATTATGCATTAAAAATTCTCGAAATTCCTTCGTCGCGATGGCAACGCTTTCCACTTCGGAGAACAATCTCCCTTTACGTGCGCGAACACTGTTGCCATCACCGTCGAAGGTCACTGCCAGCAACTTTGGAACTCATTTTCGCGGAACTATTGTTCACGCGTCCCGTCGCAGTCGCTCGCTCTCGCATGCTCCGCGTAGACGCGTGGCTGTGGTCCAGCGAAGCGATCGGGAAGGGGACGTGAAGCCCGGCCTCCGCCGCTGCTGCTTTCAACGTCAGACTCATCAGTACCATTCTCCGCTTCGGGAGTGAACCAAAAAACCGCACGCACACTTCGAAATTTACGTCTTTAATCAATCCTTTCTTCCTCCACAATCCCCTCTCCCGTACATAACTACTCAAACAAACTTTTTACAATTAATTCTTTTAAGTTTCACACAACATAAATAACAACAAAACAACATCAACAAATACAAAACAACATCAATAACTACAAAATGGCAGACGTTACACTGCAAACAGGCGGAGGAAACTAAGGGAACCCTTGAATCGCGGAGGACGACAGCCAAAATCAGTCTAGAGGGGGAAGGGGGCGCACATCTCGACGCGAGATGCACGGAGACATCGTGTTTGGTGACGAAACGTCATATCCGGTCGTCGATCCATAGACTAGCAAAAAAGAGTTTTTACTAACAAAAAAAACAGAGGGCGGTGACGGAACAGAGGGGGCCCCTTGTTTGGCCGTAAAGGTAAGTGCAAGTAACCGCCTTCGGATTCAATGTCCCACAGGGGGGCACCGAGACGAAAAACCATACAATTCGCGTCAAAAATGTGCTTCTCAGTTCCTCTCGACCAATAAGCGACCAAGTGCGAACCTCGAGAATGGCGAAGGGGCAACTGGAGGGGGCGTAGATAGTCTTTTCGGGAGGAAGAATCATTGATCGATCACTTCGCTTCTATCCGAACTAGAGACTGGCGATACCGATTCGATTCACTCGGAAATCGACTATTTCAATACGATTCCCGATTATTTTGAATCGATTATTGTGATCCGATTATGATTCGATTCGTTTCCTTTCCGATTCAATTCGCTTCAGTTCATATTTCGATTCAGTTACGATTCCGATTCAGTTACGATTCGGTCGCGACTCCGATTCGGTCGCATTTCCGATGCTGTTACGATTACGATTCGAATCGATTCAAATGATGCTATTCGAATCGATTTAGAGAATCCGATTTTTTTCAGCGAATCGATTCACACAATACGATTCGAATCGATACATTCCTTGAAATCGCCCATCTCTAATCCGAACACATTTCGGGCGTGCGTGGGTCGAGATTTTCCTCCAGAACCAACCACCGAAAAAATGGACCGATAAAATCTTCGAAACGTGGCCGGGAAAAATCGCCACGACCTCGGATAATCTCCTGAACACTGCCTCCCTGCACGAAAATGACCATAAGAATCAAAACGGACTTTAGAAAAAAAAAGCCGTGCGACGGAGCGTGACGGCCCAAATGTTACTGCAACAGGTCTTACTAAACTGTCCCCGTCTTGGAGGCAACTCAGCGCTGCCATAAAGCCAGTAATGTCTTCATTTCAAACTCGATGGTCAATGCATGTAATGGGATAGATAGTGCAAACGGGAGGGAATGTGGACACCTACTTGGAACGGACGGCGTTCATGTTTCACCTTAGCAAAAACCATACAAAGCGGAAATACTTATACCAATTTATTCTGAAATTCAAACTTCAATCGAAGAGACAATAGAGATCTGAACGAACACGTGCGACTCTCCGTGAGTAACCTAACTTCCATTTCACTTCACTTGATCAATCCAAGAAAGATTCACCGCTCCACCTTAGAACGGGTGGAGTGGCGGAAATCAACGAGTACCAATACTGGTACTGGAAAATATATTAAGTGGTACGCGAATAATATATTTAAATACTGAATGGCAATACCAACGTCCTTATTCCAAAAATAAATTGGTGGAGAAATCTGTTCAGAATGAACGGATTCTACCATTCACCCCTGAAGCAAAAGTTTCCAGGTTCAAAGGTTCATAGGTTTTATAGTTCATTTTTTACAATTTTTGCGACTACTGCTTGATTTCTTATTTCAAACAAAATTAAAGTAAGCTAAATACCTAGTACAGCCCTATTATAGGAGCACTAAGACTTGAATTTTCTTCTTAACGGAAATATTATTTTTAATTGCTGATGCAGGATTTATTTAATTTGGTTGGTGTGGTGCGAATTTTGGAAAATGTTGAGCTACAAAGATCTAGACGATTAGCAAGCAGTGTCAACTTGCAGTGACCCATTTACCTGTCAGTCATCACTAGACTGTGAACACTGTAGCACTAACAAATTCTAGATATCGAGTGGTGGGGAATGAGCAATTGAAAAAGTTGCACTTTTAATTGAGTGCGAGAAATCGTATAAATATTTCGATCGAAAAAACAACTTCCATAAAGCAATAGGGGATAATCATTCTCGTAACTGAATGTGCCCAGATTCTTCATTCCGCAATGAAGCAGTTCGCTGTGTTGCGTTGGAGTGGGAGACGGGGAAGGATGGTGGTCTCAATTTTAGTTTCATTCTCTATTCTGGATATTCCAAGCGGGGATACTAAGTTCACACCTCTTTTATAAGATACGCTTTTTGGCGTAAGTGGATCATGTTCGCGTCCATTCCACGCACAATTAAACACCGAGTCGACGCTAAAATCTCACGAGATTTCAGCAGCGGTTCTAGTTTCCTGGGAAACGTGGGGAACGTCCCATGGCAGACGGTTGCTCATGAGAATCGGGAAGACCGAACCTTCCTTCCTTTCGCCACAATGGCAATGCACTCGCAGAGCCCACTTTCTTGGAATGGCACTTGAGAAAAAAAAAAGGCAATGCCCTTAAAAAAATTCCCCCCCCCCCCCCCCCCCCCCCAAGCAGCTTATAAACAAAATCTCTGGAAATGAAACTCAAAGAGATCAATGGGAATCCAATGAGTTTATCGCTCTTCTTTTTTTCAATGCTGGGTGACCCATCACGGGTCCCCCACGGGTTGTCCAATCAAGTCGTCTGGTACGAAGGGTTCGAATTTCCGTTGATTCATAAATTGAAATGCGAACGTCAAAAGTTACCTTTGCAATTGCGCCAAAAAATGGCACATGGCATGAAGGAATCTAACATAGTTAAATGTCGCTGCGAATATGTGTTTATATTGCCTAATATATTCCTTTGCGGATTCAAATCATTAAAAGATTTTCTCTTTTTAAATTATTCTTGTAAATTGTTTTAGTTTCATAACCAGGCTTCGAGGGTGGCAATTTGAGAATATAGCCAATTTATCGAAAAACTCCGTAGGGGGGAAATGGGGAAGTGGAAGAGTGGAGGGAGGGGAAGGGTTCCAATTTGCCCTAATATCGCAAAATCTCCAATTACCTCTTCTAATTTTTAAATAAAAAACGGACTGACTACCAGAGTAAGAAGGCATCATAGTTCACTCTTTCATATATTTTTTATCACAAACTGATATTAAAACACAAAGCATTTATCTTTCCTATTACAAAATTGAATTAAAGATTTAACTTAAAGAAAAACCAAAACTTGCAAACTTATTTAAAATAAAAAAATGTCTAAATTATTTCACTGATAATATAATTACAGTGAAATATTCTTCAACGGCCACCTTTATTCATCGGTCACATCTTTAAGCGGTCATTATTTGGTGGACTGAGTAGTGGCCGCTTAGGACAGGTTTAACTCTATATATAACAACTATAAACTCTAAAACACCAAAATAGAAAAATTCCTACGGCAAGTCTCTTTCTATGACGATCTTTCGTAGATAGCTTCTGTAACAATCCGAACCACGGTAAAGGCTACAACTTATTTCGTCTCATCAGGAAACACTAGGTTTTAGGAGCGGAAGCAATTTTGGATCATGGAGCGAGGATATGGCACAAGGGAATTCTAAACACCATACTGAGTGAAAAAAGTTCTCGAGGTATAAAATTTGAATAAGCAAATATCTAGCTCATCGAGGGATGGATGTAATAGATGCTGCAGCAGAATTTTATCTTTTACCCTACTGGATGAGCCAGTCACATCCGCGCAGGTGTGTCGTAATCGGAAAACTGGCTATACCAAATGTAGCTGCTTCTAGAGCTAACCCAATGAACCGAGTCCGATCCTATACTAAGAGCTACTTTGGAACTAAGGAGCTAAAGGTATATTAAATGCAGTGGCCGTTATATTAAGGCGCTTTTTTTCGAGATAATGCATCTCAGATTGTCTGTTACGATACTTTCTTACTAACACTTCGGTACTACGCAGATTCTCGAGATGTTACATGTAAGCTTTACAATTTTAATTTTCCTTAGCCATTTTTGTAATACGATATTTCTAAGTCTTTTAACGTGTATTTAACTGTGATTTCCTTACACAAAGAGAGAGACCAGTAACGTTACGGTAGAAATGTTAGTTGAGAGGAATGTTAGTTAAGAATTACTGATTCAGGCTTGATGTGTTGGAAGGAACACATTGAAAATAAATAAAAATGTTGCACTTTTCCACAAAATTATTTAGTTATACAAGACGCGTTTCGGCTCACTGAGCCATCCTCAGGTACACGACGGGTACATAACGCGTAGTGCATAAATATATAATTTTGTGGAAAATTGCAACTTTTCTATCTCTTTTCAATAAGTGTTAGTTACATTAGTAACTTCATAGTTATAATTGGTTAGCAAATAGGTTGCATTATTTTTTCACCATAATGGAAAATTTTGGAAATTTTAGGTGTTATTCGGCCATCGATTTGAATATCCTTCCCTCTTTCTTGATAAATTAAGTCATTGAATTAAAATATTTAAACATTCTACTGAAATGCACCCAAACTTAGGCTGTTAAAGAGCACCATCTACATACAATTTTAAGGTGGGGTTTTGAGTGATCTAAAAAAATATGTATAGCACTGACTTAGAATTCTTTGACAATAAGCTTTGAGAATAAGAGAAATAATACATCTGCTGAAAAATCTTTTGGCGCTGCACCTTAGACGACTGTAAAATTTTTACTTCAAAACTTTCAAAAATTTATTTTAAAACACTTCATTAAGGTTGTCTGTAACGCCGCGGCCCACTTCTCTTCCGCTTAACCATCTACAAGAATCTCCATGAGCGTTCTTTTACAGCCAAAGTTACAAATACTATGCATCGATCTATATTTGCAAAGATCACAACAGTAGAAAAAGTGTCAGGGAAAGCTTAATGATAACCAAAGGTGAAAATATGTAATTCATAATTGAAGATTGACTTACGAGAAGGAGCAGTGCACGTTGGATTTAGAAGTCACCAAGTTTTCCAAGAAACATTTACTAACCATAGTAAAATTCGGCACCGCAACCCAGGTTCCAACGTCTATAGCGTCATCATCAGGTGGCGTGGTGGAATTAGATGGAATTGACCTGATTATGACGATATAGATGTCGAAACCCGGGTAGCGCTGGCGAATTTTATTATGGTTTGTGAATTTTTTTAATTAGAATAAAATTATTGAAGTATATCACAAATTAAAACCTGAGCCTATTTCTTTTACCAATTTTCCCTCTAAAACCGTATATAGTTCTCGCAGGACGAAAAACATTTATCTTAAGACTAAGACCATGAATATATGAAGAAAAAGTCTTCCCGATTTTCCGAGAAAACAATTTTCAATACTCCTCTCGAGGTAGAAGAAAATAATGCAGTTTAATTAATAACGGCGATAATGCAACTCGGAAAGCTTGAGTCAACTGAAATTGAGCCTAGTGAACACGTGGCTTTGTGCTTTGTGCGTGACCCAGAGAGGAACAGACCTACTAGCTTAGAGGAGATAGTCACTGAGGTGAATGGAATATTCCGAGCAATCTTGCTTGTGGAAATGGAGTGGAAGACTTGAATAGAGATATAAAGTTGAAGGTCTTCCTGGATGTTGTTTCGTGTGAAGGAAAAGATGGAGAAGTAAGAGAAGCGGTGGATGTGGCGGGAAGAAGGAGAGAGAGATGCGGCAGTGACTTCAATCAAAACGCGTCGCAGTTAGGAAATTATAGAGAAGAACGGATAAGCTTTGTTACGAATACGCAAATAAAAAAGCTTCAAGAAAATAAAGGAAGAAGCGGTGACGTGGAGATAAGCTTAGTAGGAACGAGATAACCGAATAGAAAAAGTAGGAGAGGTTAGAGCAAACGGAAACCAAGCAAAATATAAAGCGGAGAAGAGAAGTTTGCCAGAGAAGCTAGGATGCGTCCTCCATGGTGTGTAAGAAACGTCGAAATGTTTGTGGTATTTGACAGAAAAAAAAGTGTTTCGAAGGGCTGTCGAATTTTTAGTCTAACAAATGGCACAATTTTTCTTAAAGTTTCGAGAATATTTGCTTGAATTTAATCTACCGCAGAAATACATGAGAATTATTTTATACATACGTATTTTGAGGAAATTGACTTTTTACTGACGAAGCCGAATTGAATGGGAAGGGATCCAGAAGTGTGTCGACCTTCTTCACTGCTTATAATCAGCTTATCATAGATTCAAGTATATAATTTTTGTAATTAGGACTATCCGAAAGTAATATTTTCTCTATTATCTTTTTCTATTTTTTGACATTTTATTACAAGTTTCCTTTTGCTAACACTCTGGATTGGCAAAACGTAAAAAGCTGAATGTGCCGTATGTGAAAAAGTCAAATGTGAACCTTTCGGACCATGTACAAGGACATAATTAGTGTATTAATTGAAAGACAAAATTTAATATTGAAATAATAATCTGCATGGAAATTTTCTAAAAATTATTGAATTAATTTACTTAAAACAACGAAGATTAGTCATGATGATCAAAATGAGAATACTGAACATTTTATTTTGATGGTTAGTGGGAATAAAAACTAAATTTTTTCAATATTCCAAAATATAAAAAAATCTGAAAATAATACGTTCTTTCCATATTATTAAAAAATAATAATATATTGGGAAATTTTTAAATAGTTTATTAGGTAATATCCTCCCTAAGTAGTAATAAACTTCAATGGAATTATATAGCTTGTATCCAAACAGATATAAATGAAACTCTTCCTCGGGAAAGCATTTTAATCCCCACAAAAACACAGAGCGCATTTTCCCCTTTCCGTGTAAAATATCAAATATTACGTAGAATGGTCGAAGTGGACCATCGGATCAAAAAATATTTTTTTTCTTGCTACTTTCCTGTAAATGGCATGAATAAGTGTCGCTAACCTTATCCAAAGCAGATTACAAATTGATTCCATTAAATTTACTGAGGGAAAATTTGATAGTCTCAGGAAAAAAATATATACATGCGTATATTGGTCGTTTTGGTTTTTCATTAACGAACAATAAGTTCTATCAATTGATGTGACTCGACAAGGAACCACTTTACATGGTTCATATGTGTGTATTTGGTATACGCAAATGCACTCAAACACTGCAAGTTCCGAAACATTTCTGACGCGTCGCATTTCTCTCATCGTGCGTTACACTCAGAATTATTTACAAGAGAAAAAAGGTCCCCTTTGAAAGGAGTCTGAATTCTAATAATGGAACGGATTAACTCTCTGGGCTTCTATTGTTTGGATCCAGGAAATTGGAATGCCATCATTTGGTCACGTAGTTCCCCCGTGACCGGAGTGAAGGATTTGAGGCCGTTGTGTTGGAATGACAGACATTTTTTTTACTTTACAAATTTGAATAGTTGATCTGTTTAGTTCGTTTCTATAATTGAACTTTTTCATAAGAATCAAATATTATGGTGGATAATAATCACGAATTCTAAACACCTGAAGGGACACGTTATCATGAATCATAATTTCAAAAATGGTAGGACCTGGATCACCTTTAATTTCTCCTATCTCTTCCCCTCTAGATATTTCTTCACCCTGACGTTCGTTATCAATCATTTCGTAATCCCATATGACGTCTTCCTCAGTAGTTTTTTTTACTTTACACTCCGCGTTCGTCTTCTTAAGGCTCTTAGTCTATTATATCTATTAGTCTATTAAAACATGTCCAATAAGATTATTCCATCTCCTTTCAGTATTTTAAGACATTTCTTCCTTCGCCCACTCTTTATTACTTATACAATATGTACGTGTTTATCATTTTTAGAACCATTCTTCTAATTTAATTCCTTCCACTCTTCTCCTTTAAGCTACTGTTGTTGTCCACACAATTGTTCAATATGAATTTAATTATTTCAGGCTTTACTTTGTGGAAGTAAAGGTTGAAAGTGAAATGAAGTGAAAATATCCATATCAGACAAAAAATAATGTACATTTTTCACAGATTTTTTCGACAAAATTTATGGACTGTTCAATATGTTTTACGTTTAATACTTTAAGTTAGTTTCTTTCGCATGTTCTTAGTACTTTTTACTTCCTTTTGAATCACAAATGCTTGTCCTGCGACACACTCTTCTGTCGTGATAGGACTCTAAAACGACCTATCAAAGTATACATATCCCAATTGAAGTCATCAGCCACGTTTAAAAATTAGTCAAAGAGAATCAATTTCTGTTGAACTTCTCTGCTACAAGAAGCCTAAGGATAATTTTCCCTTCGTGTGAAGATGACGTTCAGGCTCTATTATTCTCTCATCGAGAGAAAATAAGACCCTTACGAGTGATAGAAAATAGGAAGTGACATTCAGATCCTCATTCTATATACCTTTTAAGCAGAGGTAATCAAGAGTCTTACTGAAGCTGAAAATAAAAATTGAACAGGTTTCTTCTTTTTTTTCTTACAACTAAGGCCAAAAAAGAACTGTAAATTCATATAACATTTCAAATAAACTCAAAATACGGTCTGACGAATGTATGACATTCACTCATTTGATGAACTGGGAAGAAAATTCTCTTGCGGGACAAATATTTGCATTACTTTCTAAATATAACAAGTGGAAACAAATGACTCCTTACATAAATAGCTAAATTTCATACAATGTTTGAACTAATATTTTATAGTTTATTTAAGGTTTAATTCGTTGTCAACATTTGAGAACAAATATAAAATTAGTTGTATACTAACGTTGTCGGAAAATACTTTTCTACTTCATGATTTAAAAAAATTAATTTCATTGAAATTTAAACCATTGTTTCACTGGACTCTTGAATATATTTCAAATTAAGCATTCCTTATCTGAGTGAATATGTGAAGAGAGCTTTTTGCTGAGTTTGTAGTACGGCATAAGGAAGTAAGATTTTATTAAAGTAATCTTAAAATAATTGGACCAATTAATTGATATCCTTGGAATTTTCACTTAGTTCATTCATATCATGAATTCATTGTCAGTTATTTATTAAATATTGGATTTACTTTCTTAAAAATGAGAAAACTGTTTTTATGCTGTAGTCTTGGTCTTCTGTAAAATCAGGAAGAGGAGAGGAGTAGAGGAGGGGTTCAGTGATTGATGTGCGCCAGTATGTAAGAGCTTTTTCTGGGTAGTAGAGGAACACTGAAAATCAACAGAGATAGGTAACTAAAATGAGAGGTATAAAACAGGTCCGATGATGTTTGTACAGATGCGATGAGTAGCTAAGTTGCAATGTTTAACCCATCAACGTCAGGATAGCAATGATTAATCGGTTATTTCGGAATCTTACGCAATAATTAAGCACACGAGAACTCTAAAAAGACGGATTGGCAAGTGTTTTGATCGATGAGATGGACACAAGTGACGTTCATTATGTTCATAGGGAGCTATGGTCCAATAACGCCCACGTTTAACTATGACTTACTTTAAAAAGTTTGGATGTTACGCAGCATTGGCCTCGGTATTCGAAAATTTTCAACTCAAATAAAGTGCTACACCTATCTCAAAACGAATACATTTAATATACTTACTTTTAGAAATTTCATCAGTTTAATAAAGATAATAGTCATACGATAAAAAATATCATACTTGCGTAGTAATTTAAATTTACTAGACGTTTCGTGGTACAAGCTCAAATCGAAATATTTGACGAGATAAAATATTACTGCCAGCATATAATATGAAATATTATCACTCGTACGTTATTTTTGTGGAATACTAATCCTTAGTTATTAAGTGTTTACGCTCCGTCATAAGACATATTTTGGGCATCATTTCGTGGAATGGAATTGATTGGACCGTGTATGAAGATTAAAACAAAAAAAATAATCATGGGTTGAAAATTCATTGCCTCAATTTCTAAATGTAGTGATATGAAATATAAATACAAATATGAACGGGAGACTTTTTCAGGGACAGAAATAAAAATATATTGAAAATTTCATGAAAATTACTCGCTAAAGCCATATAGCTGATTTTACTGGTAGACAGCCTGCTGACGCAAGTTCCATGTGTTCGAGTCCTTCTATGCATAGATATTCTCAACTTGTAAATTTCAAAAAAGGTTAACTGTGAGGACCTCATGGAGATAATTAGGTCATAATGGATACAAAGTTGTTATTATTGCTTTTATTCACAATGCATTTTGATGTAAACTACATATATATAATTTAAAAAGAGTGAAAAAATAAAATTGGATGAAATTTGTCATCATTTCTAACTATCACTGAGTAATTAGGCAAATTGTAACACCTTTTTTTTTAAATTGAAGGGAATATACAATAAACTATCTAAGATAATGGTATTACATCTGAAATTATTATTACCATGTGCTACACTAAGAAGTGATCCTATAAAAACAGTTAATACAAAAACCCAGAGCTAATTTTCCAGTTGGCATCTAAATTCCACAATGAAAAGAAACTCGAAATAGCAATTTACCAGTCAAATATCGTACATCAACTTACTCAGGTTTCAACTCCGTTAAAGGGTTGGTTTTCGGTTACAAGTGGCGCTAGTAAATTTCCTCGAAATACCTATTCAATTGCATCAATAAAGCATTGATGATCAAGCATATTAATGATATCTTTACTCAGCCCAAACGACTTCGGTTGAGAAAAAATAAGTTTCGGTTTGCATACTTGCAAGATTATCCATGTTAATTTGTAATACCGTGATAAACTCATCTGGAAAAATCTGAAGGAACTCTCGGAAGACAACCTTTAATCAGTGTTGCAAATAAAATGATATTGATTTCGTTGAAGATATTTTTCAAGGTACAACGGTCGCTCTGTCTAACGACCCCATGGGCGGTCTTTCAACGTGAAATGGTGAATATATTTTAGATGTGGCAAGGAGATCACTCAGTTGACCTGTCGTTGTGACATCATTAAATTGTAGTTCACCATCTCTAGCTTGAATTTAGATTTTAAAATTCATAGCAACGGTAGCACTTTTCCTACCAATTCAAAGAGGAAAAAAATAGGAAGTTAACGGATAAAACGAAAGCGGAGACAAATATCAATTTTATAATAAAAAATAGTATTAGCGCACGTGATACCAATTATAAAATCGAGATATAACATGAATGAATCAAAGATAATTTTCACAGAATAAGTTTTTTAGGCTTTACTCTTTAATTAGCGTTGAAAACCTTTCGGTGAACGTGAATCAAAATGATAGTTAATGATCATATGAGCTGCCCACCTAACAATTATAAGTAGTGTAATTGCCCCTGTAATATCATTTATTTGATGAAGTAAATATAACAAGCTTATTAATTAAAGTAATTCGACGGCCCATAGTTTGAAGCCGATTAACACTTCGCATTTAGAGTTTCAAGAGAAATGCATTCATTGGAATTGTCAATTGGAAGTTGGAAAAAAGAGATACAATGAAGGATTAATATTACCTGATATGTAATAATTTTTGTAAATGGATAAATTGTAGTTACTTCTTTCAATCTATTATTAAAAATTATCATAATTTAAGGACTGAATTGGTTTCCTTTACTCGACTTCAATAAATATAAACCAATCGTCTAAATTAGAAATTATTCCAAGAGAACCAGTCCTATGTTCTCTAATCAGAATTTTAAAGATAATATTGAATAAAAGTTGTCGCCTGTACTGTAAAACTTTTCATTAATTATTCTTTATTTTTGATCGTGCACTAAATATAGTATATTATTTTCAAGATGCCACATTTTAATAACAGAAGAAGTCTGTGGAAAATTAAGATGTTCTTCTTTTACTAATAATAACAATTCTCACGGAGCGAAGCGTGATAGCATCAAATTTATATGATGACACATTTTGACTAAATTTTGTTGTCTCCCCGTCATATATAATTGTAATTAATTGTCAATTTAATAAAAATATTCGAAGGAATAAAGTCTCTTGGTTAATCATTATGAGTAATGCGTGACGAAAAATGTGTTTAAAAAAAACGATATTGTAATATTATGTTCCTCCCCAGTTGATTAGGCTACCGGGACTATTTTAATGTATCTATGGTTGCAACCTCACACTTGTACAAGGGGCAAGAGAGGTATGAATTACGGTCGGACAATTAAGATATACAATCGAAAGATGCTGACATATTAACGAATTTTTTCAGTCCAAAAATATATAACATGAGGTTACGCACGGAATATGAAACGAGGAAATTTCAAAAAGGAAAGCAGTGACCTGGCAGGGATGGAGCACGTTTCATAGAAGGAAAAGGATAAGTTTTAAGCTAAAAGACTGCTCTCATTCATTCCTCCGGCCGACAGAATGCAACTTTTGTCTTTCCTCTTCCATTAAATTCCTCGCTCAAGAACAAGAATACTGAATTAATTCAAAGTTTGCCTCTAATAAAACATGTGTGCATAATTAACTAATAATTAAACAATCTAACATGCACAAAGTGAATTAAGGAAATATATTTCCAAACTGCCACTTTTTTACATTGTACGATATATACGTACTACCTAATAATACACTCCCAGCTGGGAACGTTTGTAGGTAAGAAATTTATGCTTTTGTACTAAAAATTAAAACTAAAAACTAAAAAAAATAGAAAGCAGGTCTGTATATCTGCCATAAAAACTTTAGCCATTAACTGATGTTGAATAGGTGAAATAAACCGGCCGGGAAAACATTAGTAGAATGATTATCAAATGAGCAATTAATTGTGTCTGATAGCATCGACTTACATATGTCATATAGAAAATTGAAGACGATGTATTTTTGAGTTGATTGGTGCACTTGCCTACCAGTTGTAGAACCCGGATTAGAGCATTGATGTAGGCTGGGTTTGAAATTCATAAGGAATTATCAGCAATGTTAATAAAATATCTTACCTCATCAATATTGCATTTGTTACAAGAATATTGATATTAGTATCTAAACCATTAGCTAAAGTATTCAGAATATGAATTTCATTTAAGGAGTTAAGATATTGGAAATATATATATATATCTCATGGAGTATTTCCTGTTCCATACTTTGGTGTTGTTTCTGTTGTTAAAATGAAGTCACTGAATTTTCCTTAAATATTAATGTATAAAGTAAAATAAGCATGATGAGAAACTCGTCATACGAAACGAAACTGTGAAAGATTAAAGGAAGGAGAAAACCAGCAGAAAATCGAAAAATTCATGCCGCAAGAATACTAATTGTACGAAAAGTTCAAGAAATTTGACCTTTAAGGGAAATCTGTTTACGGTAAAACTTAACGAGATCTAATGATAAAAATGTGTAAATAAAGAATAAGACAAAATATTCCAATAGAACCGCAGAGATGATATTTTATTAAGGCACATAAAAAGGAACGCATAAACTAAGGTAAGTTACAATTTTGACTACGGAATCAACTCTTAGCATGATTACACTCCTATCTATATCGAGACACATTTATCAATAAAGAAACTGCTAACTGCCAGAATCTATAACAAAGCACAGGAAAGAGTATCACACAAACTGGCTAGCTACCGTCAATTGTCGGAGAAATCTTCAAAACCAGGCGAAAAAGTGAAACAGCGAGGAACCCGCATATCCCATCCAGGAAAACGAGCGCACCAAACACCGGGGACAACCAATCCAATACGAAACTAATGAGAGGAGGTGGAGACGGGAGGAGGACGATGTGCTGTGAGGAATGCGTGCTTAAAGGGTGAGAAGAATTATGGGTGGTGAGGGGAGAGAGAGAGAGAGAGAGAGAGAGAGATGAGTTCGGGGGGTTTCAAAAGGGAGTCCTGATGTGACGGGTGAGGAAAGAGGGGTCGGAAGAAGCAGAAGGGGGTGGGTGAACGACTGGGATGGGGTCGGGAGGGTGCGCAGGCCGCTCCGGGGGGG
This sequence comes from Rhinocypha anisoptera, assembly GCA_011762765.2. Taxonomy (NCBI): domain Eukaryota; kingdom Metazoa; phylum Arthropoda; class Insecta; order Odonata; family Chlorocyphidae; genus Rhinocypha; species Rhinocypha anisoptera. The sequence continues at coordinate 14,874 of WURS02441070.1, forward strand.
GGGGAGGAATGCGGGGGGGGGGGGGGGGGAGGCAGAAGGGCGGGGGGGGGGGGACTCGCAA
>WURS02441081.1:0-14931 GCA_011762765.2 Rhinocypha anisoptera
CGGGGGGTGTCGGGGCGGGGGGGGGGGGGGGTGGGGGGGGGGGGGGGGGGGCGGGGGGGGGGGGGGGGGGGGGGAAAAGGAGAGACCTTCGTTCAAGAGGGAAAGTTCATCGTCGGTAAGCTAGGTTTACGACCGTGTCCTTGGGGGCCTCAACAGGGGGCACCTCAGGGTGGTCGGTGGTGGTGGGGGGAGGGAAAGGATTATAGCGTGCAGGTATATGCACCTGGGTAAACACCAAGACTTTGGTGGTGGTGGTGGCGAAGCGTAGATGCCAAATCTGCTTTGGACTGGTAAACGGGATGTGGTGATGACCACCCCGAGATGTGGCGATGAAAGAAAGAGGTACATAAGGAAGAAAGTTTCTTCTGGATGTTTTCACGACGGATGGAGATGGAGAATTCAGTTAACATTAGGGAGAGGCTGAGGCCTGCAAAGGGAGATAATTTTAATGAGAGAGTGGATACAGGCATGGTATTTGTTGACGAGAGCTTGATATTGATTTAGAACCAAAATGCATAGATCAAAAGAAAGTTAATATGATAAGGAGTTGAAAAACAGGTGTAAGGCAGGGGAGACCAGTGATCGGAAATCTGACCATCAGTCCATTGAGAATTATGCCTAGAGATATTCATGAGGATGGAAATTCGGTGTGGCACATACATTGGGCAAGTTTGAAGGAGGATTTCTTAATTGTACGTAACCAGGTTGATACAAGATTTATGGCGGGCATGCTGGGAGAGGGGATGTGTAAGAATTAACCATTAGGGTGAACAGGTAGGAGAGTGTATATGAGGTGAAAATGAAAAGGAGAGAAAACAGTGGTGAAAGGAGGGATAGGACAATGAAAAAGGTGGAGGCAACTCACAGCACAGGAGCGAAGAGCGTAGAACTGGAACTGGAGATGCAACTCGCGGACAGAAGAGCACACAGGTAGATTGCATGATGCAACAATGTAGATGTTCATGAGAAAACTCATTCGAGCACAATATATGTAGTTGACAGCCACAGGGGTGGCGACGAAGAACTAACAAAAAACAAAAATATATAAACACCGATTGCCATGTATATATATATACATATATATAGTATATATTACTTCAATAAGTAAATATGTATGATTTAGGTAAAAAGTTGTTGTGTCTTAAAGCAGTAAATTTTGATAAAACTAATTTTTGTAATTTCTTTCCAGGTCAAGCCAATAAATGGATAAAAAACATGGAAAAATCAAATAATCTGGCACTTATAAAATTGTCTGACTCAAATTACATGAGGGTATTAGAAAATTGCATTATTTTAGGACACCCTGTACTACTTGAAAATATAGGGGAAGATATGGATGCCAACTTGGGTAAAATAACTCCTTTGTAGATTTCACAGCAAATTATTGTATTGAGAACATTTAAGTACTAAAAATTAAATTATTTCAGAACCAATCTTACTGAAACAAACCTACAAAGAGGCAAATATTGAATATTTAAAAGTTGGTGAAAATGCCTTGGTGTACAACAGTGATTTCAGATTTTACATCACAACACGATTGAGAAATCCACATTACCTGCCAGAAATAGCTGTGAAGGTGAGTATCATTTGATAGTTATCAGTTTATAGTGGAATCAAATGTATCATGACCTTCAGGATTTTTTGCCAACTTTAAAAATCCATCCCAACGTAAATTTCCCCATCCAAACCCTTTAACCCCACCTCCATTCACCCCTGCCACCATGAACCCTCCACACCCCCTTCTCCAGTACTTGAAATAAAACTTCCATTCTTCTTCAACAAAACTTCATCAAAAATACCTTCCAACGATTTCACCCGTGAATTCGTGATGGAGAACTGACCATTTAAAGGGAAGAGGCAGATGCACAACTGCGTGCAGTATATGTACCATGAACAATCATTATACTTGATCATCAGTGTGTGAACTGGAGAGGTAAATCCACTTATAATTATAAACCTTTACATGAGTCCAACAGCACATCCAATCGGATAATACCTTTTGATGAACTCCAATGAATTGCTGTATCCCAGCCTGTGATAAATCCCTCTGCATCTGTCATCATTCTGACTCGAGCCCTGTTCCTTTCCCACCTCCAATACAGTCTTCGACAGTCCATTACCTCCAAGCATTCCTTCTATCCAATCCTTCTCTTCCTATTCTTCAGGTTTCCCTAGATTACAGTCTTCCCTCTCCTTCCCCCCACCCCCTTGCCATGCATTATGACTCCTACATCTTTACCATCTCCATGGCTACATCTCAAAAGCCTACAATCTACACCCAAATACCTCCCTCAAAGACCTATTTTTGGAACAATACAACACTACACTCTGTATAGTAGTTTTCATTAAACTTCTTACAAATTTATTTAAGGTTCCTGTCATAATTTCCTTTCTCTTCCTTTGCGAAGGCATACTGTCTGCCAATGTCTCTGTTGATATCCATTTCTCTATGTGATACTAATGAAATGGTTTTAGTTTTCAACCAGTTACAAATTATGTTCTCCCAGGCATAGATATATTTAAATTCCTCTAGTTTCTACCAATACCCTAATAGCTGTGTACTAAATCAAAGCTCACTTATAGGTGTCCTATGGTCTATCACTTTTTGGGGTAATTAACCTACCCCATCAAAGGTCCTCTGTCTCACCAAAAACTGGCTATTAAGGCCATCTGCTGAGTATCTAATTTAAATACTAATTTATTTAATTCTACTATTTATTTAAATATTATATTCCAACTAGTGGTAAACCTTTGTTTGCCTCTCTCCAGACTCTTACCCTCCCATGCTTATATATTCTCACTTGCGCCATGTTTGTAAAATGTTATCCCCCATCTTTTCCTTGTTAACTCTCGTTTTCTTGTTCCACAAGTGACATCCATAGCAACCAATATTCGTACACCTTATGCCTGAAAGGTCCCCATCTATTGCAGCAATTGAGTAAAATATGTTGAAATGCTAATTTTTAGTTTTTATCGGGATTTTTTTACTTGGTTGCTATGGATGGCTCATTGTTGGTCCTGGTGGTTTAACCCTCTAAGCATGAGGAATTCGACCTCGGATGGCATTTACAGTCCTTTAATTCTGTATTTTTGAACACTACGAATACTGCTGCTTCTTACTCAGTAAATCCATATTAAATAATATACGTACTAATACAATCTATTATCTATCGCAGAGTGATCTCTCTGTAATCTTTCATTAGTGTTTTATAATGGATTATTGCAGTTATATATAGGATAAAAAATGTTATTTTTTTGATAACTATATAATAATTTTTACATCTTTTAATACAATTTAATGCCTGTCACACTATGTCCTCCGTAATGTATTCCAGTCAGTGGTATCGATTTAGCAATTTTGTTACTGAAGTTTGCTACTTTTTACCACCATTAGCGACTTTCTTTCCTGGTTTAGAGACATCTGATATATTTTTGCTTTCTGGAATTTTTTAGTTTCGTCCAATCGAATTTTTTCTTATTATGACATTTCCACAACTCAGGTCTTCTACTTCAATAATATGGGAATGCTTTTGATGGCCAATACTAGCAATGCTATTCGACAGGTAAAAATTGTCTTGACATATTTGCTGAGAAATTCATTAACTCCACGAATACTATCTAAGTTATTATAATATCTTTATGAAATAATAAGTATTTTGAAGAATATTTAACGTAAATAGCAAGATATGAAAATAGTGGAAATTGTTTTTAAAAATTTGGTATCTTAATATCATGATTTTTAAAGTGATGACTTGCGTGGCATATTTCCCAAACTTGGATGCAACATTTTGATGTGTTAATTCCTTTCAGTTTAGTTATAATTTGTGCTTTTATTTCACACTACTTGAAATACTATACGCTGCTTATTACTATCTTGACTGAGCAGTTAATCAAAATACGTTTCTTTAAAAACTTGATTCAAAATGTCCTTATATATTTTATTCAGGGAAAATGGGTTGTTGAAGATTATAATGGAAGGTAGAATGTTGGGTAAGCATTGTAGGGGTAGTAACAGACTAGGTATTTTGGATAGAATGATAAATGGTGGGAATTTATTAGTATGTTTAAAAGCGATTAAGTTACGATTTAGCAGGACAAGCCTAACATGATGGTAAACAGAAAACTAACTTAAGAGGTAGATTACCCTTCAATCAAAATTATATTCCTGAAATGTCTAAACTAATAATATTTCACAAAAACAAAGATATCAGTATGATTTCTCTGAAAATATGCACTCATCACTTTGAATTATTTAAGCACCACCTAACTACTTTTTTAGAAATATTTTTTGAGTTTACTGACTTCTTTGTGTAACTTTAATGACATACTGGAAAAAAATTGGCATTTAAGATTATGGAATTCATTATCCTTACTGGCTTACTGGAGCAACTCCTCCAATATATCGAATGCCCTCTTTAATATTTCATGTTTTGTCCCAACCTGCTTGCTAAATGCAAGTGCCATTTACTAGTAATTATTATAAATTGGTCCTGAATAAACTCATATCCTCCTTTTGCTGAATAACTTAAGTGCTCAGTTCTGTGCTAAGGATCTGTGCTATTCAATATTATGGATGCTAGTTATCACATGTGTAGTTTTGCATTTCAGGTAACATTGCTGAACTTCATGATTACGCAGCTGGGACTTCAAGATCAGCTCCTAGGTATTTTGGTGGCTAAGGAGAGGCCCGATTTGGAAGAGAAAAAAAATGAATTAATTTTAGAAAGTGCTAGCAATAAAAAAATGCTGAAGGAAATTGAGGATAAAATCCTTGAGGTCCTGTCCACATCTGAGGGAAATATCCTAGAGGATGAAACAGCCCTCCAAATTCTTTCATCTTCAAAGGCAGGTCGAACACTTAAACATAATAAGAGCTTCTTGACCAGTCAGATATGCATCTGAATAGAGCTCCTAAATTTTTAAAAGCACATCTAACATGAAATATAATTATAATGAAATATGTAGGATATAAACATTTTTGATGTTGAGCACTTAGCCAACTTATCAGCCCATCAAAATTATGATTCAATTAGTCTTGCAATGAATGAAAAGGTTTCAGTCTTGACCATAGCCAATGGCGCATGTTGTTTATATTTAATGAATCCTGAAAACTACTTCCTAATATAATACAATAATAATATAATTTATTTGTCATTCGATGTCTAATGTGGTTTTCACCACATTAGACATTGTCAATAGGTTTACATTATTACCACACTAATACATATGAAACTTGGTATATCTTATAATATAACACATCATCGTCATACTATAACATCATCCCCATAAGGTATCAATAGCATATCATAAAATACATCACTTAAGGTTAATACACAATAAATTCACACATAATACACAATACACTACATGCAAAGTGATGCCAAGTCAATTGTAAAATGCTTTTTCATTGACATCAAAGCCAAAGAACTCCCGCAATGAATAAAATGGTATGGATGACAACCACTTGTGCAGTTTATATTTCAAAATTGCATTGCCTAGTGTCCTTGCTGCAGTTGGTAATTTATTGAAGAATTTAATGCCCATGTAACATGCTAGGTTTTGGTCAGCCTGCAGAAATCAGTGTCAACCTTCATTTTATTTCTTGTATTATAGTTATGGACATCAGTCCTAGTTAATAGGCTATCAAGGTTATCTTTCGTATCTAACAACTGCGCATAGATGCATTGGAAGTATACAGTCATAATCCCATTACTAACAAAAAGAGATTGACAATGATCACTATATGCAACATTATTTATTACACAAACAGCCTACTTCTGTAGTAAAAACACGTTTTTTGATATCCTTTGCAATACCCCATAGTTTCAATCCATATAGAATATGGGTATGGAAAAATGTATAATGTGCATTAATGAGATATTCATGTGGTATTTGCCTTTTTAGTTTTCTTAATAAGTACGAGGCCCTTGATAATTTATTACACACAGCAACAATATATTCATTCCAATTCAAGTGTGGGTCAGTGATAAAACCAAGTAAATGTGCTGTCAGATCCTCAGTAATATTTGATAATCTACACACAAGTCATATCCCTGTTCGACAATAGATTCTTGGCAGAGAACCATATTCGTGATATTCTTATATTTTCTTCTGATAAATCTTCTACTTGTTGCACTACTTTACCCCTATTGATAAAGGTTGTATCATCTGCAAACAAAACTGCTTTACCAGTAACATTGCTGGGCAGATCATTAATCATCACCAGAAACAGGAAGGGCCCCAACACTGAGCCTTGAGATACGCCACATTTTATAATAAATATTTGAGATTTTTTACCTTCAAAGTACACACATTGTTTACAGCTGGTGAGGTAATATTTCCTTTATTTCCTTCTTTTAAATATAGTCACATAAAAGAATGTAAAACCAATCATATATACAATCAAAGAAAATTTATTTCATGTATCACATATAACTCTATACATTAATTTAGACTCACTGATAAGAAATTAAAATAATGACTCTATTATCCACATAAGATCCCATCAGAGATTTATGACTAATTCCTCCCCAACATTATGAAATTAAGTAGTGACTCAATATTGATCGGCTAACATTTTCTCTTTTAGGTTCTTTCTGAAGAAATACAAGCCAAGCAGGAAGTAGCAGCTACAACTGAAATAGAAATAGATCACGCTAGAAATGAATACAAGCCTGTATCTCATCACTCTTCGGTATTGTTTTTCTGCATATCAGAATTAGCCAACATTGATCCAATGTATCAGTATTCTCTTGCATGGTTTATTCATTTATACAATCAGGTAATTTCAGCTGTTTTATTTTGAGGCATTTTCATATTTGAAAGTGTAACTACTTTATTGATTGACTAAGATTGCCATAATGCTTTTATCTGACTATGGATAATTTTTTTATAATTTCAGTCAATAATTAATAGTGAGAAGTCAGAAAAGCTGGATATTCGTCTTCATAACTTAAATACTTATTTTACAAAAAGCATCTATGAAAATGTGTGTCGTTCATTATTTGAAAAGCATAAACTGATATTTTCACTTGTACTCTGTGTGGGAATACTACAGTCAAAGGTATGTTTATAGAGGTATATTCATAGGTTTCTTACTTGATTTAAGAATAAGGTGATTCATATCACCAATAATTTCTGTGAGAAAGAAATATTGAAAGTAGATTTTTGGAGCCCTCTAAATTGCTTTTCTTGCATTAGAATTTGTATGAGAAAAAGATGCTCATTAGAAACTAATGCTATTTTGGATTAGTTGCAAAAGTGTAGAACATCAAAGGAAAGTAAAATTTTGAAAGATTAAAGGGGTTTATTATGTCAAGAGGTGGGCATTTGGACATGGCAATATAAAACAATAAAGCCATATACTATATTCCAAGATTCAATCATAATAAATTTTAAAGGAGAACCAATCTGATTTACGGTGCTCTGTGCTTAATAGGACTTAGTAACTTCAAACGTAAGTGTAATGAACACTTCTTATCTATTTTTATTTTCTTCCTTTTCACAAAGTTTAATCAGAAGATTTCAATTGTCAAAATGCCCTTGTAAAATATTAATCTGAATTTGAACGTTTTAAAAGATGCATTTCTTAAATGTTTTTTGCTAAGTTTCTGTGGCCAATGTTTTCAAGTCAAATTACTTTTTTTCTACTGACATTGAACATTTAGGTTAGACTTATTATTATTCACTGAAAATTCGTGTGCAACTTGTGGTGAATGGCAGGGGTAGGTTATTAATGACAATCAGGCCCAATTTTTTTTAAATATTGGACTTGGAAAAGAGGGTAATGATGTATTTGGGGCATTGAAATTTGTATGGTGTTCACATTCTCAGTTTTGTAAGCATCCTGGGCATGAGACCTTATATAATTAAAACACAATTTCTTGTCATTGTTACAGTGATGAATTTATTAAGGGATAATTTGGTGTTGTGAAAGTTTACCTGGAAATTTGATACGTATCTGAGATAATAGGAACAATGGGTCTCCCTCTCTCGTTCATGTGCCATGGTTGCTCCTTAATTCCAGGTTTTTACTTATTTTTAAACAATGAATTGCAGCATACTTGCATAAGTTGTTTTTATTATTATGAGAAAATAGCTATTTTTCACAATTCCATATTTTTAGATGTTAACTTTCTCTCTGCTATAGCACACAAAGGACATTAAATCTTCAAGCAATGAACTTTAATATTCTCTGTGAATTTTCCTTTATGCTCCTACTTAAAGTGTCTATTGTGGTTCTACTGATCCACCCTTATTTAAGAACTTCAGTTTGTAACAAACATGTGATTTGTAATAGATTGTTTAATATAAATAATTATTGATTGAAGGGACATCTACATGGTGATGCATGGGCATTCCTCTTAACTGGAGGAGTGGCTTTGGAAAACCCTTTCCCAAATCCTGATCCAAGTTGGTTGCCTGATAAATCTTGGGATGAGATCGTGAAAGCGTCGTCATTGAAGAGGTATGTCCAATGTTCAACTGATTCCATATTCTGTACCTCCATTTAATCATGCTTACCAGCATTGACATTTTTATCTTAATTTATTGAATTATAAATCAATTCAATTTAATATTTTTATCAAAGTATTACCAAAATCAACTTTAGTTTGGCAGGCCTCAGAATCAGCGTGTCAAAACACATTGGAGAATGGAAAGGCTTTTATTCATCCCCAAGTCCACAAACATCAGTTTTTCCAGAGCCTTTTACTAATGTTGAAGGAATTGACAAATTAATTATTTTGAAGTGTTTGAGGCCAGACAAAATAGTCCCTGCTGTGCAGGTAGGTGGAAGGGGTATTTTCATGGAACACAGGGTGGTTTTCTCCTTATGTGGTTTAGATATGCTGTGTTTAAGAATGATGAGAACAATTATTTTGCTTGTTTCTTTCAGGATTACATATCGCAGACCATGACCAGATCATTCATTGAGCCTCCACCTTTTGATCTGGTGGGATCCTTCAGTGACTCTAATTGCTGCACTCCCCTAATATTTGTACTTTCCCCTGGTGCTGATCCAATGGCTAGTTTGATGAAATTTGCTGAAACTAGAGGTATAACTGGTGACATGATTCAAACAATTTCCTTGGGGCAGGGCCAGGTAGTCTATTTATTTATTTATTCATGGTGGCCTAAAATGTATTTGAATATTGTGTGATTGAACCTAAACCAATTGTCACTCGAATTGTTCTTCAGGGTCCCATTGCTGAAAGTATGATATACAAAGCAGTTGAACTTGGACATTGGGTGGTTTTACAGAATTGCCACTTGGCTGAAAGTTGGATGGGGAGTCTAGAAAAAATATGCGAAGACATTATCATCCCAGAAACAACTCATGAAAGATTTCGTATATGGCTAACCAGTTACCCATCTAATGCTTTTCCTGTTGCAATTCTCCAGAACGGTAGCACATATACGTGCCAATTATTTTTCATCACTCATCTCATCTTGGGATTGACTGCACGTCCACTCATACTATATTGTCCATTTTCAGGTGTTAAAATGACGAACGAGCCTCCAAAGGGAATGAAGTCGAATCTCTTGAGGTCATACATGAACGATCCAATTTCAGATCCAAAATTCTTCAATGCATGCAAGAAAACAAATGAGTGGCAGTATTTACTCTTTGGCCTGTGTTTTTTCCATGCATTGGTGCAAGAAAGGAGAAATTTTGGGGCTCTCGGGTGGAATATTCCGTACGAATTCAATGAGTCTGATCTCCGAATCAGTGTGATGCAACTTCAGGTGTGGAATTCAATTTTCAGGAAAATTAAATTTAGTCATGGACTTCATTTAGAACATATATTGCCTTAAAGATACAAAAATACATCCTAGAGACAAATTTTACTATTTTTTGTCGGTTTTATACATATTTCTGAAAGTGTATTATTTTGGGGGCCCTTTTATGTAATAGTTTCCCATGTATAATCACTCTCCTGCTCCCTAATTTTCAGATGTTTCTAAATGATTATGAAGAGATTCCTTTTGAAGCACTATCATACCTCACTGGTGAATGCAATTATGGTGGGAGGGTGACCGACGATAAGGACAGACGCCTACTCCTCTCTTTACTCTCCACTGTGTACAACAAGGACTTAATAGAGAACCCAGAGTATTCACTCATTTATCTCACAGCACACACCATATAATACCTTGTACAAATTTTTCATTGTGTATTATATGAAATGTACCTTATTTTCATTATGGGTTTTTTTCTATTACAGCTATTCTTTTTCATCAATTGAGTTCTATCACTTGCCTCCTGATTCAACTGTATCTGGTTGTATTGAATACATAAAAACATTCCCATTAATAACACATCCAGAAGTATATGGCTTGCATGAAAATGCTGATATAACAAAAGATATTCATGAAGCGCAAGAGGTAATTTTACCCATATCTTTCCTTATTCCCATTTCTTTTACACTTTTTTCAAGTCAATATATAAGGTCTTACTTAAACAACCTTTGATGTTCCAATTCTACTCTTCACTTAAGTAATACTTTTTATGATGCACATTTTAAAAGTATAACTTTCAGGCCTGGTTCTTGAATATAAATGTTTTGTTAATATAAATAATTCTCCCAGACCTCTCTTTATAAAATGTCAACGCTATCATGGAAACATGTAACTGAAAAAGTCCTCTCCTCATTAAACAAAACTCAACTATGGTTAATCAGATTGGTAAAATATAAAATCACATCACACAAACTAAGCTTGCATGATGAATTGTAGTAGAAGGGAACACTTTCAACAGAGTGAGGTTATTTTATTTTTATATTACCAAACAGATATGACTATATTGGTTTTATTTCATTCACTAACTAGCTTTTAAATGGTGTGCTTCTTACTCAAACTCAAATAAGTAGTGGAGCAGCTGGTACAGATTCTGGAGAGTTTGTAATTGAAATTGCAGTTGATATATTGGGAAAATTACCAGCACAGTATGATTTAGAAGCAGTTGCGAAGAAGTATCCTGTTATTTACTCAAATTCTATGAACACAGTTTTACGCCAGGTAAGCTCTTATTTTCATTAGAATGTAGCCAAGGTACCACATTCACTTCCAAATTGGTTTTTAGTGATATTAGTTATTTCACCAGTCTAAGTAACAGTCAACCTTAAAAATTCTAAATACAAACTTTTCTTGGTTGTATACACCTTGACCTGGCAATAAGTGTCTACCTTTCGAATAAAGTTTGACTGGTACAACTGCTTTGAGATTATCACCTAAATCTTGAAAAACTTAACCCTCCTGCTTGCTGTTAGTTGACTATTTCATTTGAATAGTGAACATTTAATACTTGTCATTCCTAGAAGTACAAACTTATATCTGACTTGATACTACTCTTAGCATCGATATCATGCTTGAAATTAATAAATGACCACACATTCAACATCCATCCTCTATATATGTAATTATTCTGGAAGATTTCTGTAATTCTATGCTAATAATTTTTTTTTAAGGAGTTGGTGAGATTTAATAGGTTGACTAAGGAAATTCGAATGACCCTGGTAAATGTTCAGAGAGCCATAAAAGGGAGTGTTGTCATGTCATCAGAGTTGGAGGAAGTGAACAACAGTCTTCTCATTGGGAAAGTCCCAGCTACATGGGCTAGTAAGTCTTATCCCTCTCTGAAACCACTGGGTGGATATGTTGCTGATCTTTTAGCAAGGTGAATACTCTTGAGTGAAACTCTTTTATTTTTGTTGATTTACAAGGATGATACACGGTTGTAATTTTGTTCATTGTGTTGATCATGAGGTCATGATATCCCAGTGAGTGAGAGAGCAAACTAGGCTGCTGAATGGAGGGGTCCCTGGTTCAAGTCCCACAGTCTCTGGGCACGCCTCCAGCTGGAACCCATTAAGCAGAGGGAGATAGAGAGAGCGTGGTTGAGGGGGTGCACAGAGGATGACGGTGCATTGGGAAACCACAGGAGGGAGAGGGACACACACACATACCCCAATTTGTGCGAATGCCTGCATGCCCTTTGGGCTTAGTACTACGTGAGCTCCGTCCTCACCAATCAAACCAACCTTAGCACTGAAGATGGTGGCTTGGTTTCATGAATATGGATATGATGTTCAAAAACAGAGCTGAGAGCATGCTTCTCCTAAAACTTTAGTTTTGGTTCAATGCTTCTATACCAAGCTCAAGCAGAGTTAATTTGTCACTCATAGTGTGTAACACACAGTGTAAAGATTAAGATGAAACTTTTTAATCATCTTAGTTTTATTAATCGTCAAGACCAGATATCCATTCATCTGAGTGTTCCTTAGCACTTTTACTGCCAGGTGCACATAATACCAACCCTTTTTTGCTCATTTATTATTAAACCTCATAGTTCTATAAAACACAAATTTTCACAATCCAACCACACATGAAGGAACTGGATGGGAGAAACGTTTAATTTTTTTAGTAGGGGTTTCATAATCTCCATCCTGGTAGTGCATATTTGCATGTGATACCTGAAATGTACTGGAAGCTAAAGGGTTATGTGCATGTTAATGGAACTTGCATTGAACTTAGGAAAAAAAAAGTTGAACTTAATATTAAGGATGTTCCAATTATTTTCCACCATCTTACAATGTGCATAAATTAAAAGTGAACCTACCTAATCAGTTAAGTTTACAGTCATTGGATTGAATAAACATTAAATTATGACAACACTACCACCAGGAATATCTTGAGTAATCTATTTGAAGTTTCCTAGGTACATTCATCCTCCATATTATTAGAATCAATGTCATCTTCAGTAGTAAACTGCTTATTTGGCATATCTGTATCTCTTGACTGGTGATTTATCTGTATTTTTTGCTATTACTCAAATCTCAACTTGTTCTAGGCTCATATTTTTCCAAAAATGGATTGATTATGGAGCTCCAATTGTATTTTGGATCTCGGGATTTTATTTTACTCAGTCATTTCTAACTGGTGTAATGCAGAATTATGCAAGAAAATTTAAAATTCCAATTGATCATTTGGCATTTGATTTTGAAATTACTGACATAGAAACAGATGCTGAGGGCACTCCTGAAAATGGTGAATACTGCAAGGTGTGTTTCCAATTTTGCTAATAGGTATTGTAGAATATAGAATTTTGCAATTTGAGAGGTGTTAATAATTTTAAATGTTTAATTTCATGCAGCTTAAGGCAAGCATATATAGTGCCTATGTTCAGGTGAGAGATGAAATTAATCTAAGAAAATTATAAATAATTTCGTGGTTTCTCATTGACTTTTCTTGAACTCTAGAGCCCACATTCCAGTTGTTTATGGAGATGTATGTTTTTAGGATGTCTATGATACCTTACAAGTTTATGGTTAGACATTTCACTGTGGCATTACCATTTGTTTCAGGGTTTATTTTTAGAAGGAGCCAGATGGGACAGAGAGACTAGAGAGTTACAGGAATCTCTTCTCAAAACTTTGTATGACATTGTTCCTGTTATCTGGTTGAAACCTGAACTGAAGGTAAGCTTAACTTTACAAGTTTACCATTCATAAAGTATCATCATTGAGTTTCTCAGTGGTATTTTTGTATAATGCAAGTAGCCTTTCCCTCTCACCAACAGGATAGACTGTATAATCTATAATTACAAAAATATGTATTTCCTCAGGCAGAGGGATTTCACTGCTATGAAATCAAGTTTGTCTCAAGAGAGAAAAAGTACTTATTATGAACGGTATTAAGGGGAGGAGAGGCGATTTTTGCATGAAATCCAAAGAAGGCAGGGAGGGTGAAGATGGAAGAGGGTTGCTTAGAGAGGCAATGGGTTGTTGCGAAGTGTGTTTTGGAGTGTAGAATGCTGGGTAAGCAGTGTAGGGGTAGGGAGAGAATACCTATAGGCTTTTTGAATAGAATGATGGGTGGTGTGGGAAGTTATGCAGATTTGAAGAGGGATTATGGTTAGGGTGAACTGGGTTGAATCCAATCTGAAGCTCATCAAAAACCTATTTTAACCAGTAACTATTTTTCATCATTGGTAGATTAATGTGTATGGTACAATTTTAATTTTTTGACTCCAGTATTGTCAGCAGAGGCAGATGTGCATTGGGCCTGGAAACAAATATTTGATATTCCCTTAATACCACTTCTTAGAAGAAAAAACCTTCCCACAAAGAATTTTCTTTACATTGGGGCACATGTAAAAGTAATAATAGTGGCTGTGTCTGGACTACAGGGAGGGTGAGGACAGAGTCTGTACATGCAAACGTTCCGTTGTTCAGTTATGAGAGAGAGAGAGAAGTCTAGGAACGTACAGAGCACAAACAAGTCTACTGTACAATCACTTTCATCACCCACCCACAATAGATGGCATAAGTTTCTGATGTAGTGCTCTAAACATTGTTTGACAATCTTCTCTCTCCCATTGGCAGTGTTAGAAGTGTTGATTTCCACAAGGAAAGAGGTGACTGTTTAATAAATATTTTTTCCTAAATTGTTTATGAGATAAAAAATATAAATAAAATATTTCACTTACCCCGTGTTTGGAGTCCAAATAAAGAAAATAAGTTAATAAATTGATATTTTTATATATATATTAAATATATTTAAATGTGTATATCAACAAATTGCATGAAAAAGCCCTGGGATTTCACGCGTATGTTGGGTGCTGATTTCGCAGGCCCGCATCATCACTTATTGAACCATCTTCGGAGATTTTAATTTCGGCCAGGACAGACAGGTAGAAAACATCAAAAATATTTATAACTGTGTGGGAAAAATATAAGCATTGCAGACTGTTTTAATTGATGAAAAACCTATAAGTTTCAGGTGTGATGCGGTGGAATTGAACATATTGTAATGATAAGGAGGTGACAATTTCCCATTGTTAAAAAAAATATACTTTATTTCAACTGGTTTCGATGTGTCACTGAATAATCGTCAGGTCAAAAATTTTGAATTCCCAACATAGTAAATGTA
>WURS02441092.1:0-14930 GCA_011762765.2 Rhinocypha anisoptera
ATAATCCCATTCTGGTCTAAAGCTAAGTAAACCTCTTTTGAACTTCCAGATTTAAGTTTGAGAATAACCCATGACTGAAAGTCCGACATATATGCATATATGCATGATGAATCATTAAATATTAACAAGTTTTCTCGGCAAAAACTACTTACAGCTTTTGCAGCAGTTAAGTAAAGTACTTGATGAGCAAGACGATAATCTTTATATTTTGGAATGAGTAGTAGTTTCCAGCAAAAGGTGCTGATGTGGCAACCATTTAAGATTTCGCTAAGACAAACATCAGACAATTCTTCTGTAAGTTCCATGCTGATTTGCTCGTTTCTCCACGCCAAAAACGACGACTCGTTGTCTGTTAAATGCCTTGGTTGACAGTCGATTTGCCACCAAAGTTCTCTGCTAAAAAGTCGCCCAACGGCTAGTGATACTCAACACAATAAGTTTGCAGATAATTATAATTATAATTAACTCTAAACATGTTACCTTGAAAGTAAAGGGGGTTTTTGAAAAAAACTTGCAATATCGAAGCTGAAATGACTTGTTTGGCATGTTCATTAAGTTGCAACAATTTTGCGTTAAGTTGGCGTAAATGACTTTTATCTGATAGAAGCATCAAACTATTCAAGTTGTGATTAACTGCATTGATAAGTGAGTCTGTTTGATGCTTTACAATGATTACGCCTAACAGACCATCAACAGTTAGCGAGTGTTGAACAGAAGCAAGGTAGTCCAAGGATTGATGCATGGACTTCACGGTGCGTTTCATTAAGCTGGTTCGGTTTAGTCCTGGGGGCTCAATGAGAGTTAATTCTGCCGCGGCTGACATAACCACTAGCACAATCGCTATGAACCATCGTGGTGCAAGATCCATCTCGAGTGATGATGTTACGCTCTAAGTCGAACCTCACAATGATGTCATCGGTCATCTTCTACTTTTATGAGTTTTGGCAGCGAGCTTTATATTTGCTTATCCCATCTAATGTAAATTGACAATTTGATCCAGCATTCAACGGTTCAATTTGTAATTACTTGGTTCTGGTAGAGAACAATATAGTTTTAAGTCAGTAGCTTAGAAAGTGCAACGTTAACAAAAGTAGCTTTAGTCTTTCTTCTAATAGATCACTTTGGCGGAAATTACAAATGTCATCCACTGTCTATCGCGCACGCTTGGATTGGTTTACTCCATTACCCATCACCAAAATAGACTTGATTCCGTCAACAATTCGAATCGATCATGACCTAACATTCTTAAAACAGTAACATAGATTACATGCATTTGATCATCTAAACACTATTATTCTAGAAATATAGATCTAATTCGCACGCAAATGCACTACTTCCTAAAAGAGCAAAGTAATCAGGTTTAAGGGATTAATTTATCACGCTCATTATTAGGTGCATTTGTTTCCCAAAGTAGTCCAAAGACATTTTATGACTTCCATTGAATTAATGTTTATACCAACTGTGAAATTAAATTTAACAAGTAATTTTGATTAAATGTAATGTTAATCAAAAATTCCTCTGGGTTCTACCTAAAGCGAAGTAGTGAATTGTTGAAATCGATTTGTACTCGCTCAGTACCGTCACGATACTGTCGGGTCTCGCAATGGTCAACGCGGAAATACTCAACTAGGTGCGACGCACCTGGTCGATAATTAATGGGAACTCAGTGGGCAGATTCCACTCAGTTTGCCCTTATCAGAGCCATCGTGCACCCTGTGTGCATTTGAATATCTGCCCCGTGGAGCTAGAGTGTCATTCACCTGTGCAAGTTTGGCCGCGAGGGACTCGAGTGAGTCTTGGGGCACTGGGTGCCGGCAGTGAGACTCCTACTGTGCAGTGGTGGGACAACACAACACCAACACTGCACTGTGGTATCCAAGCAAGCACACACAACACTGAGTTACTGTTGAACTAGTTGTCACTTTAGTTCTCACTGTGGAATCGACCACCACAACTTTTGAACTACTTTCACCACAATTCAACTATGTTGCTGTGATAAGATCCGTTGCTCGGATCGTGACTCTCTGATTATGTCTTACCTACCAGCCATCTCCACGATCAATTCCACTTCACTTAGCAATGATTTGGCCTTTGGTTACGCTCTAAAGCATCCGGAGAAAAAACTACCCAGGTTTGAATTTTTCATAATTGTTACTTTGTAATTAAATATCTGTCAAAGTTCAGGTGGCTGTTAGAATTTAACGACTTTAACAACAAAGACAACCAAGTTTCCCAAAAGCAAGAGCAATCGCTACAATCACGACCTCTGACTGAAAGTCATCTTCTTGGTCGACCTCGATGGTTTGAAGAACTCAGCCAGAAGAGACGTATGAGTGACATCAGCAACCTCAATTTTACAAACAGTGCCGAACTCTTGGTAGAAAGCCAAGTAAACCACGATCTAGGCACAAACAGAGAAGTCTCTTCAAGTGAGCACCAAAATGGTCTGAAATTACCTAGCGAACGTGAACTTAAAATGCTACCCTCTGAGCCATTGTCGCTTAGTGAGAACAACTATGCTTTTGCTATGAGTGATTCTAAGAGAGATTCTTCAAAGCACTCACCTCGCTCAATCTCTGACTTTATGCTTGAGGATAAAATGTTTGAAATGTCAACCACTAAATCGATTGAGAATCTTCGAATAGATTTAGAGGAATTTTCCAATCGTTCGCTACCAATGTTAGATGCGGAATGTATCATACCTGAGATGCCTTCTGGTAACGAGTTAACCTTTTTGTTGATTGACAACTGGGGCGACGAAAACTTTATTGGCATTAACGGAATCGAGATTTTTGATCATCATGGACAACAACCAAGCATTAAAAACGTAAGATGAAATCGATTGATTGATTGATCCAAATTGATCGGTGTGTTATAGATTTACCTAGAAGACAGTCGAGAGAATCGATTGCAGATGGGTGATCTCAAGAAGTTAATAGATGGTGTGTATCGTACCCACGACGATGCTCACATTTGGCAGTATCACATAACAAAAAAACACTTTCCTTTGCGCATTGTTCTCCAATTTGAGAAGTCTGTAAAAATAGCACTAATTCGAGTTTGGAATTACAACAAGTCACGCATTCATTCATATCGAGGCGTCAAACTGCTACACATTAAACTCAATGACCAAACTATCTTCTGTGGCGAGATTGCAAAAGCTACTGGAAACCTGACTGGTTCAGTTGAAAACTTTGGTGATGTAAGTTCTACGTCAACTTGGTTCATGCATTTTACCATTTTCTTTTCTTGCAGACTATTCTCTTCACTACAAACGATAACATTCTAGAGGAGATCTCCCAGCATGATATCTCATTTCAACAATTACTAATGGAACAAATGCATAACTGAAACATTGTGAATAACTAGTATATTTATTTAAATTTATAGTTTGCTTTATATATATCAAAATAAAAAACAATGGAATTAATGATTAATTAGTTACAATTTTTTAAAATGAAAAATCACACTGCGCTGTTAGAAACAAGAGTGGATTCACCACTTTGAATTTACGACATATATATATGTATACAATGTAATTACATTATAATGTGTATATAATAATAATAAAGGTTATGTACAAGTTTGAACTTAAGTTTTCACAAGATTAAGAATTTATAACATAAGTGATAATAATAATCGCTCGTATGTCCAGTGACATGGGCAGTAGTGACACATTCACACTCCATGTTAGATTTAAAAATACATTCAAAGTTAAAATCTAACTTCAATAGACGAGTGTACTGTTACATATATTCTTATATATTCATAGCTTGAATTTTAAGTTATTTTTAAGTTAAAAAAGTGAAAGTGAACAAATTCTTGATAGAAGTATCGACTTTTGTGTAAAAAGTACAGACATTTTTGAGTAAAGTTTTAATTGTTAAGATTGATTCTCGGCGCGTGAATGTTAGCGCACGCGCAAAGTAAAACTATCATCGGTGTACCCACTGAGGTAAACAGTTTGGAAAATAGCTTGTCATGTGGAGAGCTGATTTGCTCAAGGTGTGCGTGTCATTTAGCACACACATTGTTTTACCACTCGCACTTTATCAATTTATTGACAATTCACTGCGATAAGAGCAATCGATGACAATGGACTACTCTGCACTGCATTTGGAGGTATTTCACGTTACATTGTTCATCACTAAACTGTGCGAGATGAACTTGCTTGAGGTGAGTGGATGCGTTTTTCTGAGCATTGTCGGTGTGCAAACACTTGGATGGCTTGCCTCATTGATCATCAGAAATCTGCGACGTAATGGTCTAGATCGGTGCCAACCAGGTGATTACGCAGTGGTCACTGGTGCCACCGATGGCATTGGCTATGAGTACGCCAGACAACTTGCCCAGAAAGGATTCAATTTGCTATTGCTTAGTCGTACTGAAGAAAAGCTCATTCGCACTGCTGATGTCATTCGAAAGGAATTTAGCCAATGTGGAGAGGTGCGTTTACTTGTTGAATTGTTTCCTGTCTTGTATTATTAAATATCGATGATTCTCATATCTAGGTTAAAACACTAGCCGTCGATTTTTCCAATCAAGATATTTACCCCAGTATAGCGGCAAAAGTCAATGAGATCGGTCCTAATATATCTGTATTGGTGAACAATGTCGGTACGGCTTATCCAATACCGGAATACTTTCACAACTACCCAGAGGATTTTAACCGGAAACTGATAAATACTAACATAACCTCCACAACTATAATGACCGAGATAGTTCTCAAGCCAATGCTGAAGCTTGGCCGAGGAATCATCATCAACATATCATCATACGCCGGAGTCACCGAGATTCCCATGTTTTCAACTTACTCTGCTTGTAAGTTGTCATAGAAAAATCAAATGATTATTTTCTAAAATATAATTATAACCATAGCAAAGGCATACATGAATAGCTTTGGAAGCGCTCTTTGGAAGGAGCTGGAGCCATACAACATCCTAGTGCAAACGGTGACACCGAACCAAGTTGACACCAAGCTGGCAAGCAAAATGCTCGAACGATCTGTGGCCATGTCTGCCGAGGATTTTGTGCGCCATGCTTTGTCTACTGTGGGACGCGAACGACAGACCAGTGGACATCCCAAGCATAAGATCATCAACTCCCTTTCAGGTGTATTCGAATCCATCGTGGGCTACAATCTCTCAATGATTTTCAAGTTAAAAGTCGTACAGGATGCTCGAAGGAAAATTGATGCCACCGACGCTTGAAGCAGCTCTATCAATCCAACCAACTACTACAGCTATAGCTACACATGTTGCAGCTCTGTCTTGTTGATATCTGTTCCAAAGAGATTCATTCAAATACCTATCTTCTTACGTTAAAATAACGAATCAATTCAGTAACTTAGTTTTTATTTAAATTTTCTTTTTAATAATAATAAAATTAAACCATTCTACAGTTTACATTTATAAATATCAATGTTCTAATCAAGCACGTATTGCCAGTTGTTTAGATTCTACCTGGAAATATTCCCTTTTCACGCTGCTCGTCCCACTTTTGAATCTGTGCATTAAACAATAAAAATTGTAAATACCAAATTTAAAGAAAACGACTTATTAAAATACCCAAGTGGTAGGGCACAGTTCATGGAAGGCAAACTTGTACCACTCGCAAGGTTCATAGTCAGTGCCTTTGACCTTCTGGCAACGAAAATAATCCAAATAATTTTGATAGCAATTCCTGCATTATCAAACAAACAAGTGAATTAGTGAAAACAGGACAAAGATGTGACACGAGCGATGTACTTTGTCTGGTTGGTGTTAGGAAAACGAGGATCATAGGGCACAGTTGAAACACGAGACATCTTCTTAAACGCCTCGGGGTCCTTCGGCTGAGCGACGCCGTTCTTCACTTCCAACTCGACGACCTGCATGATGGAGGGTTGGCGAGAAGAGGTAACTTTCAAAGAATGAGACAAAACAAAGTCGCTGGCGTTATGTATCGCTCTTGAGGTCAACAGATACACACACCACGCACTCTCCGGCAACTTCTCCGGCAACTTGCTCGAGCACTCTTCATACACATCGTTACCACTTTTATTTCATTCTAATTTAAACTAAACTAAACTTTTAGTTTTACTAATTATTACTAGATTAAATGAGTCGATAATGTAAAAAACAATCAAAATTTTACATTTTTAAAATTATTTAATTATAATGTTTTAGTAGTAAAGTGACTTTTCAAAAGTATAGTTTTAAATTTATTGAATTTTAAAAATTTGTGTAAAGTGAAGATAACTATATCTTGTGTTATATTTGGTTAGAATTGTATAAACAACAGTGATTTATATGAATAGTGTGTTATGTGACAATAATGTTTTATGACAATATATGTTAACTCAAAATAAAATCAATGGCATGACCTTATGAATATAAGAAGCGTTTAGAGTAGTGGTAGGAAGTGGTGTGTAGAAGGTCACTTGCGGTGGAATGCTTTGAAGAGACGAGGCATGTCGCAGGTGAAACACCGACGGATGTACTGTCCTCCAGCCACCTCTCCCTTGGGAAGGTTGAACAGATCAAATAAGGTAAACTTGGGTGGTTGTCGAGTTGGCCCACGATAAGGGGTCCATGGAGTGACCAAATCACCTGAATCTCCAGTTACCGCTGTCACAAGCAGTGCCACCACAAGCAAAACCTACTCACCAAGTATTTCATTTCATATATTAATTTGATAATTATTAACCAATTTTGAATTAGTATATACTTATTCAAACACAGTTTACCTTTACTAGCCGAACCATGATGAATTATTCGAGGGTTTAAGATGATAGAGATGATGCAAGTGACAAAAAGTATGATAGCTCAAGTAATCTGAGCGAGTGCAACTAAATGCACGACTGGACTGTCTGGTCCATCCTCGATTTAGTAGGTCATTGGTTATAAATAGAGCGCATCCCTCCTGTCTTTCTTGTTCCCACTGGCGACTCTTTGTTTAGTTTCAAGTTTTTTTATTTGATTGTAACTATTTACAGGGGATTGTGATCAGTGTCCATTGAGTGATGCAGTCGATGATATGTCAAAGCAACTGGTGTCAACGTGCACGGCGTGCAGAAGAGCTCCATGTTATGGAGTCTACATGCAAGACTCAGCATCTGAGTCTTGTTCGGTGTAGTTGAGTAAATTAAAAAAATAAATTATTTGGCGCCTTAGTACAGAAAAAAATGTCAATTAGCCGAGCATTCCGCCTAGGTCTCCGAGTCCTCCAAGTCCACCTAGGTCACCGAGTCCACCAAGTCCGCCGAGATCCCCAAGGCCACCGTTACCGCCACCGCCGCCACCACCACCGAGCAATCCGCCTAGGTCACCGAGTCCAAGTTCACCACCAAGGTTGCCGAGACCGAGATTTTGAAGAAGATCGCCACTACCGCCTCCGCCGCCACCGCCGAGACCACCAAGGCCACCTTGATTCATGCCAAAACCTTGGTTCTGGCCCATTCCGCCACCGCCGAATTGGTTGAGCATGTTGCCTCCACCTCCTCGACCACCGTCCATTCCGAAACCACCGAGACCACCTGGTCCTTGGAAGCCACCACCTTGTCCGCCAAGTAGTTGTCCTAAGCCCCCGCCAGGTGCGCCACCACCTCCACCGCCGAAGCCACCGAGGTTACCCATATCGAATTCGTTCTGGGCCAAAACACTAGCCCCACAAAGCAGTAGTAGAAGTAGAGAAGTTGCATGATGTCGGGACATGGCGACACTGTCGAGTAATTCACATGCGAACAATGAGCTTCTGAACCGATATGAAATTGCGAGACACGAGGCAACATGGACAAAAACAAACTGGCTAAGTAATGTCGTGAGACAACTAAATTTAAATCAAGACAACAGGTAGCAATCAGAGAAAAGTGCTAGTAAGTTCAGGTAGTGCTCGCACAGACAATGTAATCCATTTCCCGAAGCATGCAATTCGACCTCAAACCAGTTTCCGGTATTTAAATTGTCAATGGGCCGCTCCAGTCGAGTGCTGCACGCCGCGTCGTCGTCGGTGTGTTGAGGATGAATTGCTTCCCATACAACGATAGTGTCAGTCCATTTACCAGTTTGGAATAGCATCAAATGGCTCTTCGTATTGAATTTCAATGAACAGTCAAATGACATCTACTCGATTTACTCACAAGTAGTATTGTTTATTAATCAAATAATATAAACAAAATCAACTGATTATCAATACACATCCATAATATAACATCAAAATAACCAAAATAAAATTTGTCATGTTTCAATTACACCGTGTGCAAGGCTATTCCATGTGACGTGTTCCGGCCAAATGCGGCGACGAATGACGTGGTAAGTCTTCAAGCTTGGCTTCACATCGTCCGCTACCGCTGACCACTCTCAAATGGATTCGCTATCAGACACCTAGTGTTGGTCAGTTCTCTTGATCAAATCCACTATGCTCACTTAGATTGCACGCGTTCAGCTTTTAGTCTACACAAGTGTTAATAATGCGCAAGCTATCATGTAACTTCAAGTCAATTCACCATTCTCTCCCATAATTGGGGTAACGCCTACCTCTGACTGTTATCGGTCTGTGCCTCACAATTTTTCTTATTCCCATTGTTTCACTTATGTTTTACCTTATTCTACCTAAACAGCTTATCTCAGAAAAAAACTCATGCAATGAAAAATTACGCATAACTATAGGTAAAGGACATCTTTCGATATTTATAATTATTACAATATTTTTATAAACAAATATGATTCATAATTTTAACTAAGAAGTTATGCACTTAAGTTTGATATAAGAAAACGGTTGACGCGAATAGGCCGGATAGAGAGGCAAGCGAGAAGCTGGTAGCCTTCGCGAACCAGCACCAGTGCACAAGGCTATCTTGCTCCTTGGGTTGTTTCTCTCAACAACTAATTGAGTGTCGGTGTGGATTGAGTAACGATTATGCAGTTTGGTGTGTAAGTGAGAGAGAGAGAGAGAGAGAGAGAGAGAGAGAGAGAGAGAGAGCCAAATGCATTCAATCACCGGTCTGATTGGCTAACGAGTGGGCGCACGTTATCTCTAACTCATTAGCACATTTATGGTAGAGGGACACGTGAGATCATAGAGCAGGACGAGCACCAATTCACACTGGAACCAATCATGCATAACCGGGTGATTTTTCCGCAGCATACAGTCCAACTATAGTTTATATAGGGATCTCAGTTTAATCCAATCGAAAATCGAATTAGAAGAAAAACGGCACTTAATGACCAATTATGAAGTTGTTTTCGTAGATAAGTGCAGTTTTTTCGGCGTTTGAGTTAAGCTGAGAGCCCTAGTTAAACCCTATAGGATATACCAAAATTCAAAGTTAATCATTCCGACAGTTATTGTAATTACAGAATTATTTTTTATTTAAATCTCTTTTCTTCTTAATCTTTCTACTTCTCAAGATCTATCAGCTTACAGTATTGCCTAAAGTTTTACTTGCTTCACTTTTCACACCAAGCCATTGTAAGCAGTGTAGCTTTCCCAATGCATAAATCGAACATTGTTTACTTTACTCTTTGCTACACTTTTCAATGTAAATTCGAAGAGTAAAACTTGAGGCAACACTGTATTTTTTTAATCTCTTCAAATTCAATTTTATTAAACATATATCTTATTATTTTGTTTTCTCTCTCTCTCTCTCTCTCTCTCTCTAGATGAGAATAGATTTTGTAAGGTAGAGAGACAAACTATAGAGATAGAGATAGAGATAGTTTGCAGCGACAACAAGCCAGCTGGTGCAACATGGCATGCCATGAGGCTGGCGGCACAGAATGAGATATAAGCATGCAAAATACAGCTGAGGCACGTCATCTATGGAGGAGCAGGCCGGCAAGGCATTGTGTGCAGTGAGCATGTGAAAACGGCTGAGAGCGGGTTGCGCCGCGCTGGACCCAAACCACTTTAGCTCTCACTTCATCTCATCCTTTACCTGTGATCCTTGTGAGCCTCATTTGATTCACATTCGCCGTCGCATTCACTGTATTGACATGATGAGTCAGCACACTATAGGGCCGAGTGATCACTTTGAGATCACCGAGATGCCCAACCTCGATCTTGTTGTCTCCATGATTCGGGCCATGTACGAGCAAGGAGAGCAAAAAGATTACGCTTCCAAGTGGCTCGAAGCGCTGCAGAAAAGCATATTCGCATGGCAAATATCTGATCAGCTGCTCATCAAACAGTATGACTTTCAATCATGCTACTTTGCTGCGCAAACATTGAAAGCCAAAATTTTGAAATCGTTTCAAGAGCTACCGTCTGAGAGCTATGAATCGTTGAAAAATTCGATTATTACCCATTTGGTTAATTTGGAAGGTGTCAAGCCCATTGTTACTCAACTTAGTCTTTCAATTGCTTATATTTGTAAGTTTCACATTTTAAAACTCAACAATAATAAATTTTTGCTAATTTTCAGCTTATATGAATGTGAATTGGCAAAATCCAATTGAAGAGCTTTCTACAAAATTATCTAAAGACAAATTTCTCGAAATATTGATTTGTATAGCACAGGAGTATGACGAAAATCGTCCCATCATGAAGCTTTCTCGACCAAGAAGAAGCGAAATAGAACAATATTTGACTCTACGATTTCCCCATGTGATTTATCTATTGATCAACTGTTTGAATGATTCAGCTTCATTGGATCCTTCTCAGAAAGAACAACTAATACAAAAAGTGTTTACATGTTTTGATTCTTGGATAATTTTTGCAAGCAAAGATCATATTGAACTAGTGGGAGTTATACTTGGTACTATTATAAATTACTTAAAGAATCCAGAATGTCCATGCTCTATTCATGAGAAGGCGGCTGATGCTTTGTGCAAGGTGATTTTCCAATGTGAAGGACACAGCCAATTCGCTGAGCTACGAACTAATGTCATCGACCATGTATTTGGTTTGGAGTCTGCCTATCAAATGGCACTATCTGTGGAAGATTCATCTAAGCTCATGGATTTGGCACGAATTTTTACTGAACTTGGTAATTCCATGATTGATTACCTGCTTCACAATCAGGTTGACTTTAAAGTAATTCAACTTATTCTTAATTGTGTTGCGCATTATGAATTTGAAGTGGCTGAAGTAACCTTTCCCTTCTGGTATAACTTAAGTGAAGCACTTTACAAGAATAGTCGTGCCCAACAATTTGCTTCTTATCTGAATCTTCTTCTCTCGTCCTTGACAAGACACTGCCAACTGGAGGGAGATTCCGAAGGCATTGTTGATGACATGTCCGAACAATTTGAGTATCGATCGCAGATCAAAGACTTGATCTGTGAGGTTACGCTCACAGTGAATTGGATTCACTACGTTACCTCGAGCAATGTGATTGAAACTATGAAAGCAGCTTCTTCGTGGGAAGTTCTTGAGGTTCATCTCTACGTGATTTACTGCATTGCTTCATGTGAAGAGCATATTATTGATGAGAGTGAAAATCAAGTTTTACCCAACATTGTTACTTTCATTATATCACTTGCAAGTGCACCTACTCAGACTCATATTCAGGTGTATGCAACTGCCTGTGATATGCTTGGAGCTCTTGGTGCTTGGATTGCACACAATCATTCTTTTCTAATGCCAGTCACCAATTTTTTGCTTTGTCTCATCACTACTAAAAATCAAAATGCACCCAAACTATCTTCGAAAGCAGCGGTTGCACTCAAAGATATTCTCCGCAAATCGAAAGCAACTTTGGAATCAAACTTTGTCCGGAATTTGTTTTCAAGTCTGGCTCAGATTTACTCCCAGATCGAAGACATTCGAGGTGACCTGAGTGTATCACTTTTGGCGTGTTGCACTGCTATTGTGTGCAACTTAGCTCATGATCAGGAACAGGAGTTTTTCTTTCAACAGATGATACAACTATGCATGGCCAAGATTGACAGGCTGATGTCGGAGAAAATGTCGGCGGAAGAGAAACGAAAGCGGTGGGAAACGGTAATCGACAACATCTATGCACTTTTCAAAAATTTCGAACCCAACCAGAGAACGTTGAACTCAGCAGTGATTCACGGATTGATCAGCGAGCAGGTGTGGCCTTTCTTGAAACGCTCTTTGGATCACTTTGCCCCACTGGACTCACAAGTGATTGAGCACTGTTCGCGTTGTGTGCGCCACATGGTGCGCTCGATGAAGCCAGCTTACTTGTTGCAACCCATTGTCGACCACATTGTACCGCTTTATCAACACTTCCCAACCAACTCACCTCTCGTCTACATTGGCTCTGTACTTGTCGACGAATTTGCTAATAAGAATGACCCACTTCTTTGTGATGGTCTCACCAAGATGCTTCAAGTAGGATAACTCTTTCCTTATAGCATAAGCTTTTAACTTGTCTTTTCTTTATAGGCATTTTCCATATCAACATTTCAATTTTTTAGTGAGAATCCACTTCACATGTATCCCTTTAACTTGGACGACTTCTTCAATCTTTGCAATCGAATGCTTGTGAAGTTGCCGGATCAAGTTTTGGCTATTCCGGAAACATTGAATAACATTCTTAACCTGGCTATTGCTGTTCTCTATCTGCCTCAAAAAGAAGCATTTGAGTCGATTACTCGTTTCTTGGTAACTTTTCTCTCTTTGAATGATCACCCTGTTGCGAAGCAGTACATTATGGATGAATTTGGCAAAAAGTTGCTTTATTCGGTGATTGATACTACCACCACGCATGTGCCCAGCTATTTTATTCCAGATCTGGCCGACATTGTTTGGTGTTTCAAAGAACGAGAAGAAGAGGTATTTAGAATTGTTGTTTTGTTTTTTGCTAATTGTTCTTTATCTGATTACAGCGTTTCAAACAAACTTTGCATTACTCAATTGAAGAATTATTTAATAAAATACAAAAAGACGGACATCGCGTGACGAAAGAAGACCTGGAAAACTTTTATCAAACCGTACTCAGGTAAAAACGTCTTAATTTATATATATACTAGAATTTTTAAAAATATTTTTTCTCACTAGTGCCAATTCCGAGAAGCGACTGGTTTGCGAGCTTCGTCAGTTACAGCGTCAATTTTCCTGAACTCTATATATTATGTAATTAGACACCGATTTTATATATATATAAATATTTTGTTTATAAAAATCATTATTTTAATTATTACTTTCTAACATACTAACAACTTAAATGGTGCAAAAGGTAATTTTGAATGATTTTGCTTGTATGTATAGTCTTTGGCCAATTTGAATAGATGGGTTGATTGCAAGTCAACAGTGTCAACAAGGCAATTGAATGTGGCCTATCTAAATGGTTTTGGTTGAGCCACTGTTTGCGAACCGACTGGGCCGAGTTTGACGTGGCTTGGCATTGTTGACCAACTGATTGTGTTGGTAGAGTTGTGCCCGCGTTAATTGTGTTACAATTATCTTGTCACTAGAGCCGTGTGCTAAGTGCGCCAGTGGCGCGTTGAATTGTCTTATCGTATGGTGCACCCACTGGCTGTGGCCTGCTTGCCAGTCGGACGATTCCTCTTTTCACTCGGTGTGCCACCAGTGCGACAGTGACTCCAAGCATTTCTTTGCCATTCTCTTTATCATCACTGGCAGTAGCATGCTTAGCCACCATGCATTCCGTGCTGCAAGTGTCGGTTCTCACCCAGTAATAGCCAAATTGCTTCTGATCGGACCTTTGGCCGACGATTGGCTTTTTTTAGGAGCCGAATTGCACGAGCATATCGGTTAGTAGACTTCTATTTGCTTGTTGATGAACGATGGCACCTACTGGCAACGCGTGTCTCTGTTACAAATGGGCCCATTGACAAGTAGTGTGATCTATTCATTATCGCCAGTGAACACGCCCGCTTCCAGCGCCATTCATATTCATTGGCAGTGCTGTCAACAACTGGCGATTACCATCACCGGTGGCCAAGATGAATGCGCGGCGAGGCGCGAGATGGCCACCACGATGAGCGTGCCTGTCACGCTAGATGAACATTGGAGTGCACACTACTGTACAGCGTATACACTGGCGCACGTATGCTACTTCTAGCTTTTTCATGCCATCCAACCTAACCATAACTTAACCCTTTGGCGGACAAAACGTAGATTTAATTTTTTGATTAAATAGTTCATTAATCTATATTAAATTAATATAATAGTAGCATGATAATAGTAAAGTTTCCGCCAAAAGTGAAAGTAACAAAAATTTTTACAGCTACGGCAAGACATAGTCTAATAAAAGACTGTTTTATATCAATTTGTTTTGTTTTGACTTCTTCCAGGCAACTCTTACGGAAGAGCAGAAGGTTTACAAATAATATACAGCAACATTTAAAAAAAACAAACAAAAAAATGTTCTAAACCTCTGGCAGTGCAAAGTGGTCAGAAATAAAGCGTGCGTCTCCTCTATGGCGATTTGAAATGGGGATCTGTTTTGAGCCGGCTCATAGTTGAGTGTTGAACTTGTGATGCAAGTGAATTAGTGCGATCTTGAATTAATAGATGTCGCGTACACCAAATTTAAATTGCAACTTAATTTGGAATCCAGGTGAAAGTAACCAATAACTATCGCCAGTAGCAATCACACATAGGCTAAAAATGAAATAATAACTAAACTAGTTTCAAACCTACCTTACACCATCTTTCGTAGTCAAAGGCTAGTTAGAAAAGTTGAAAGTTAATTGTAGAACTGAACTTATCTAAAAACCCGATCAGATAAACAAACCACTATAGTGTTACAGGTAGAGTTGCTGGTTCTGAGCTGAGATAATCGTTGTTTGTCCGATGGCCAAAAGATAATGTAAAGCGTTCAATTTAAAGTCAAAAGTCTATTCTACCCAAAATGGCATCAAAGTGCAATTTCCGATAAGCCAAAGCCAAGTTATGATGAATCAAAGTTAACTAAAAAACGTCAACAAATGAGTTTGCTGGCAGCACCAACTGCAGCGAGCTCATGAAATGATATTTGCTATTTTAACTGCCCGGTTTCTATGGAGCCACTTGCG
>WURS02441103.1:0-14930 GCA_011762765.2 Rhinocypha anisoptera
ATACTATTCCCTTGTGTTCGTCTTTATATGTTTTCCTATCCTCTTTCCAAATTCCTATCCCATTTTATATATATATACACACAAGAAATGGGTAGTAAAAAGTATCTAACAATACAGTATTTGATAAATTGTTTGTATTTTAATTATTGGCTGAAGCCATTGTCACTTTAAAATTTTTTTCAATGCATGTTTTGAATTCAAACGCTCCCACAACTGAAATTTTTAAGGGTTTGATTTGCTTCGCAAAGAAATAAAATATGCATAAGGATTTGGAAACTTTGTATCCCTCTATTTAACCATAATTTTATACTGCTTTATTAATTGTGTTTCGGTGGTGACATGTGTAAATTAGAGAAAAAACTTTCTCATTCTTGGAATATTTTCTTTCTAAAGTCATTTTCTTCCAAAGTTGATTTTAGTACAGTGAGCCCCCATTTCACGATGTTAATCTGTTCTGCAGGACCGATCTTACTAGTACTGGAAATATCATAAAGTGAACCTAATTTTATTGATTCTGTCATAAATAGATGATCTGCGTGTTGGTTAATAGTGGTATGGGAATATTTATTGGATGTTAGGTTACAAATTGGGAGGGAAAATAAAGTCAGTTGTCAAGTAATATTATTAATTATGATGGAGGTATAGAAAGACAGCAATTCCACATAAAAAATAATAACTTTATTAACACTGTGTTAATAAAGTTATTATTTTTTATGTGGAATTGCTGTGTCTTTCTATACCTCCATCAGAGAGAATTCCACCAAGTAAAGCCTGAAACCGTCTCTTATTATTAATTATTTTGCTGAATAATTAATTACCGATGCACACAAATATCATATGAGTATTTATTTCTAAAGTTTCCAACAACATAGTAATAGCATCCAAAACAGGAAAGCGTGGAAACGATAATGGCTATAAGGAAAAAATGTCACAAACCCTGAGGCCCTTCTTCTGCCACCATTTCCAAGGTTGTAGCCATTTTCAAGTCTGTCATATCATGGCCGGCCTCCAAACTTCCAAAACGATCCCAAAACAATTTATTGCTCTGGCTCATGTTTTCATTAATTCTTGATGGTAGCTGACTTCTAGCAGTGATTAAACTGGAAGGTACCAAAAATCCCGACCTACAAAATATAAAACAATATCAGTACTCCCTATATAATCTGGTGAATCTGCATAATGAATTGAGTCATTTGATTCTGTGTAGTTATTCCATTTGAAATGACGAATCATTGTAACATATCACTTCCAGGCGAGGGAATTTATAGAGTGAATGATACAAAAATTATCAGTATAAGGAAGTAAGCAAAGGCTGGTTTGTTATGAGAACAGAAAAACTGTCAATTAAGTTGCCACACCTTAGGCTAACTGAAATATGACCATAATAATCGTTTCTAAATCATCTTGTCTCAGCATCCCTGAACATGTTGATTACATAATGCAAAAAGACTACACCATTCTTTAAGTTAAAACAACTGTGAAACAAGTTAACACTTTGGAATATAAAAATAAAAGGAATCCCTAAGGAAAGATTGGAAATGAAATCAACTGATAACCACAGCTTTACACTTAGGTAAAAGTGAATTAATCATGGAGAAACAATGAAATTTGAAATTAATATGACTTTTGACACAAGATTGATGTAACCAAAGTTAAATTAACCCTTTTGTGCCAAACAACCAATATACCGGGCGTTTAGAATCATCCCCCCAATAAAAACAACGATTTTTGGTCATTTTTGCTTTAATTTGTCTCACACTCATATGCAGGGACTGTACACCAGTTTAGGGCTCTGATGCAAAAGGGTAAATAGAATTCTTGTTAGTATTTACGTAAGAGGATTTCATGAAATCTTTGATTCAGTACAATTCCTTCATACCCAACTCTTCATCATCATTCAAAAACAAAATAAAAAAGTATGTAGTTAAGATTTCATTTTTACTTTTCATACATCATCCCTTTTTAGTTGACATCAAAATAAAATTTTAGCCTTTAAAGATATTACTTGTAACCAACCTGCAAAGATTTATGGTTGGTTTTATGACTTCAGCCCAAGGTAGATGGCCATGCAACTGATGAGCCATGCCTAAACCTTTCAGAAATCCTGGAATTCCAACAGCTCTTCCTCCACTTAAAGCAGATTCGTCAGGGATGCTTGCATTACCTTGTTCATCTGGCTTGAACTTCCCTGGTGATTGCTCACGAAAATCAATTGCATCTACAACACGCTGATGACGATGGTCATATATTGCAATGAAGCCGCCTCTGTAGAAGAATGGTTCATTTTAAAAACTTAATTAGAGTAGCTCATTACCAAGTCATCAGTGGGTATTAAAACTATTTCTGGATAATGCACACAGAGAAACTGAAAACCAAGATGACGGACTGGCAGCAAATTAAGATATTTAGTATACATCCAAATTAAAGATCTGTTAAAATATCCAAATTCCTGACCATGAACACAAAGAAACTGTGAATTTGTGTCTAAATGCTAATAGGCTAATGTAGAGTGTAGGAACTGTACCACCTGAAAGTTTTATATATATTACATTCCTGTCCATTTTTGTTTCTTTGGCTAGATCCTCCTATCCCCCTTGTACAAATAAAAGACTGACTGTATCAGATCCAAGTACTGAATATAAAAAATACACTGTTCTAAGGCCCCATGATATTACAAGAGCCCTGGCATTAAGATACATGAGGTTAGGCATGTTTCAGTCTGTTCTCAAATTTAAACTGTTCCAGGAAATCATGACGATGACATACCTAATTCAAAGTGACAGCATCAAAATTAGCAAATTGATTCATATTACAATGATTCCAGAAAAACTAGATGTTTTGCCAATATTAGAAATTATATCCTTTTGTTTCTTAACTCACTTTCTAATTTTCATTTCTAATTATTTTAGACCACATTCATTAAAAACAATTACACACAACACATGCTAATTTTACAATATTCTTTCTTTATATACTGTTTCATTTTACAGATTCCTGGCCGGAAGAATGACCAGGAAGTGAGGTAAGTAGAAAAATAATAAAAGGGAATAGCTTGACAGGCAATTTTTTTGTTGAGAGTACAGAAGATCTCAGAGGAATCATGCATCTAAAAGAAATAATAAAATGTTAATGGACTTGAAATCAAGAGTTATTTTCATTGGAATGGGAGAAGAAAGGAATGTCTATGGAAAAGATGAACATGTTTAATCATTGAAATGCAAAAAATGTCACGGTATTAAAGTAATAAAGAAATGAAGAAGAAAAAAGATATAGTTTTGGACTGTCATTACAAAAGAGGCTTGCGGAAGATTTTATCTGGACAAAGAAAAAGAATGGCTAAATGCATTACTGAGAGCCTGTTACTGTTCAGCCACAAAATGTGATCACTAAAAACAAGAGGAAAGCAAAAGATAAAAAGTGTTATTAGGTGTATCCCAGACAGCAAATAGATATCTAATAGATATCTTTTGGTAGACATCTATTAAATATCCTATAGATATCTATTTGCTATCTGGGATAGTTTTGGAGATGAATAATCAGTACTAGAGAGAGGAATGGAGTAACAAGTGACAAAGTTTTGAGAAAAGGAGGATAGGTGATGAATGTCATATAACAGAGGAAAGAAAAGTAGCTATATGTGGTATATGCTTACGCAAAAGTGTAATTTGAGAGATACAATGGCGTGAATATAGGGGAGGAATTGAGGAAGAAGAAGGAAATTGTAAGATGCTGCTTTTTAAGAAGAGGTGAGAACTATGCTGGATTGAAGAGTAGGATGCCATGACAGAAATGAAGAAAAACTCTTGGGACCTGATACACCAGTTCGCCATCCATGATAAATCAATCAAAGAAGATCGCATCCAAGAGCATTTTTCATTTGATTATTGATTCCAATATGTTCCCTGGTTATGTCTTTAATAAAATGATTGTCATGTCGTGGGAAACGTCAGTTATCTTCACAATACAAAAAAGGAAGAAATAAACAAACCCTCCGATCCCCGTAAGATGCGGCATCACGACCCCTAAGCAAATGGTGGTTGCGACTGCTGCATCAACAGCATTTCCTCCCTTCTTCAAAATTGATGCACCAATTTGCGAGCACTCACGGCTATCACTGGCGACACTTCCGTGTGGAATAACCTAATAAAGAAAACAGGTCGTGGTGGACTTATTTATTATCAGTAACAATTGCACAAAGAGAGTTGTGATCAAAAAAGAGTATTAACATTAATCCAGATTAAAAAATTCAAACTCTTCAAACCAAAAGTCTGTTTGATAAGCGAGGGTGGAGCTTACCTAGTACCAAACACAATGGTCTGTGAAAATTCACGCATCAAGGAGAAGGAAACAGTTCTCTTCCCCGTGCCAACTGTGGTCTCACAGGGAGATATGGTACCCAGAAAATAGAGCGACACCGATCCCTCGATTTGAATTTGAGTAGGAAATGATTGGCAGTTCTGTGTTCTTGTTTACCAGTGACCACCCGGCGGTTGGACATCATGACCGGAACATGGCTATGGTCCTCAGTCATGGCATTAAGATTTATTAATTTATTTAAATATTGACTTAATTTTGTATACACGTACATAAAAAATTATTATTAATGTAATAGTGTGACACCAGGCGTTATGTCCACATGCAGTTAACTCCTAAATAAATGTAATAAATAAACAAACCATTATACATCCTTTTTGCTTATACTACAACTCTCCTACTGACTTGGATATACCACTAATACTACCACTCTCCTACTAACTAACTGACTTGGACATGGGCTGTCCATGAAGGTAACGCAAAGACTTCAACACAAAGATAATTTCCTGACATAAGGATTTTATGTAGCGTAGTTCACGGTGATAATGAGAAATCATACTCACTTGCGGCTCTCCCAGTCTGATCTGCAAAACTAAGGCAACGGTGAGTGCAATAGAGAAGGTAAAGAAACATGCTATCACTGGTCTTAAACCACTATTGGTATTTACTCCAGCTTTTGACGGTGGGCAGCAAGGCCAAAAGCAACATAGGGTACATGCTCCTAATTTTCCCAATTTTGGTTTGGATTGCAATGGCAGGGATTCCGTTTGTTCTGGACTGAGATATGGGCCAGGAATTTCAGTCGTGGTTCCTAGAATGTAAAATGTAATAAATTTGAATCTTGATTCACGTATGTTAACCAAAAAGATTACATTGAAGCGAATCCCAAAACTTACCAGCACGCGGTAACTGAACAGATTCCCTGTTTTGATTCATTTTCAGAAAGTTAATGTAAATAGATTACAAAAAGTACCCTAAAATGGATATTTTGGCATAATAACGCTCATTTATTGAGGAAATGAGCCAACCAAATCCATAACACCCTAACTACCCTGCCCACTACATGCCCCCGAACCACGTCAACAACAACTTTCTCAACAGACGAAAACATATGATAACAGTTTCTTATTTTGGACACCTGTTGCGCACAGGGCGCCAATCGCGAAATAATTTGGGATGATTTTGGTGACGACGTTTACGCGACGTACAGTAAAGTTAAAACATCAAGTTGTGCGGTCAGCCTATAATTCTGGATACACCGAAAATAAATTCCAAGGTCGCTTTGTTGACTTCTTTGTGAATTTTGGCATATATTTTTACGACCGCCTGCCCTTTTTGATGCCAACCGTTCATAAAAATTAATTTTAGACAAACACAACATCCATACCCTAGAAGGGATTCGAATCCGCGACCTTTAGGGATAATAGCCGATGAGAATGTTTCCCACTCGGCTAACCTGGCCGAAAAATATTATTATTTTAATAATTTCATGTGATTAGATAATTCCAATTTTAAAACTCTTTACTATTCAAAATAAAAATTCTTGGACAATTACACTAAGGCTAACTAAACTTGATAATCTGTTCTCTCACGTTAGTTGTTCAGAATTTCTGCAAATTACTCATTAAGGCATTAGTTCAAAGAACGTTTACAATTCCTTTGCTGACTTCAGTAATTGGAAGTCAATTACAATATTGGTTAGAGTTTCGTTTAAGACTACTGAAACACAGAGTACATCCTACTGCCTCGGGTGTAATTTCCTCGCCCAAGACCCTCCACTGAGGAATCTCCCTTCCCCACCCTTTGAGTTGTCACTCTAATCTCTACAAACTGCCTCCCTACCCCCAATCTCTGTTCTTCTTTATCATCCAATTGAATTACCTTAACCTCTAAATTATTTTACAATCCTATTAACTATTCCTTCCATCTACTTTGCCTGCCTTCTTCAGATTTCTCTTAACAACTGTCACTCCTCATCCATCATGACTACTTCTCCTTCCTTTTTTTTGTTCTAAGGTTTTATATATTCCAATGACCACTATACTTGTCCTGTGATAACTGTACTTGCTGAAGAAATAATGACTCCTTCGAGTAGAGATACACATGCATAAGAGATAAAAGGATAGAGACCATTGGATAGATCCATGTAGGCTGTTCTTGTGTCTCATTGTTTTAAAGTTGATTAAGCCACAAAAAGAGACAGCTATTTATATTATAGTATTACTTTTAAAACACTCTTTAAAAGAATGCAAGGGAAATCCACCTCATTAAATTGTTCCCAAGAGAAGGACTTGATAGTTTTGTATACCATGAGGGAAATGAAAAGAATCAAGTATTTTTTATTCTATTTTTATTTATATGTTTTTTGTCTCTGTGATGATTTTGTTTATCAAGAGGGAGTAGAAAATCTAAAATTAGAAAAAAGAAAAACATTACTATTAATATAAACTGCTCCTGATGGTAAATATGTCACATGCACACCTTAAAGATTATTATAAGACAAGAAACTTTTCTCATACTTAGAAACTGAGATGTTTAAGATGTTTTCATTTTCTGACGATCATTGACAAATGATTTTTTGTTGTTAATTTGGCTTCATTTATAGTTTCTGCTGCCTGAAAATGACTTTAATTAATATTCATTCAGTTTTAGATGCTCTGCAAATACCTAGGTAATTGGTTGATTGCATGATTACTGATGGCATCTATTAACTATTGTTAGTAATTAATACATGAGGAAAGATTTCATGACATTTTTGATACATATTTCTCATTATATTTAAATAGTAATAGAATAATCAAATAATTATAAAGAAATAATTTGTAATAAAATCCTGAAAGGTTATATTTTAAAGTAAACCTTGCCCAAAGAAGTCAAACTTTGTCTCCAACAACATGAAAATTCAAAAAGAAGTTGAAAATTAGCCTGTAAAAACAGTCCATAATAACAGAATGAGATCTATATAAGGAAAAGTAATAGTATATGATGGAAAGCCTAAACAAGTATTAATTATAGTTCTTCAAGTGGTCCTATAAGAAGCCTTAGTAACCTGGTTGGTGGAGCATTTGTCTACTTAATGGGAGACTGGTGTTTGACCCAGTGACCCAGTGTATGACCCAGTGCCACCTCTGGACACCTAGCTAAACTCAAGTTGAGTGAGTTTTGGGGTACCAGAACCTCCTGGGAAACAACAGGCCACCTAAACACCTCAATACCAGTCACCTCCCCCCTCCATCCCTCCCCCTCCCCCTATAGCCTCACCCCTCCTTCATGGAATTTAAATTGTCTCAAATTCTTTGAAATTTAATTAACAAACTCCTGTATATATTTTCTCACCACCCCTTCTTAATATTTTCTCCCTAAAATGACTGTGTTGTTACATTGTAATGCCCATATTTGCATGTGGACTAAACCTCCTGTCTCAACACCCTAATCACCTCAGTACGTATTGACCACCTCTCACACACCCCCTTCTTTCCTACCCCTCACCTCCGCTTCTCCTCCATGCCCTGTATTTAAACACTGTGACATGAAGGTTTTTACCAGAAGACGACACTCTGTATGGAAACTAGTCTCATTAAAAAATATATTTTGTGGAACAGCAAGTGTTTTAATTCACCTGTTCTCATCATGAAGGAGTTCCATCGAGTGGCACCTGCTACTATCACTTATACTGTAGAGCTGTTTCCCAAGAACCTATTCTGCACCGATTTAGCTGATAACAAAAAAAAGAGCACAAAATGCACTCAATACTCACCTAAGCAAATACAGAACAATACCAAAATATATAACAAATTCCGTGTTTCCCCATTAAGGTTGGTTTCGGTGTTTGCAGATTTGCCATTCACGGCATTCTGAGGAACGGATTCCCCACAAATATCGATAGTCACCTATACTGTGCTGAATATACATGGGCTCTTTATCCCCTATGTAAATGACTTAATTGGAAAACAGGGGTGACTATCAATGTTTACTTACCTGTAAAGATTTTTATTCGTTCATCTAATGTCACACTCATTAAAAACCACGATGTGCTAATCTTCTATTCATGTGTCTTTACATTTCCTGTCAATTTCTAATTTCCATTGTCTCATTCATACGTAGGTTGAAGCTGCAGAAAAATAAAGTGTTCCAGTAAATTTTGGAGGGAAAATTGAGTCTACAGTTGACAGTAAAGAACTCCAAAAGAAATGGCATTTGTTCTTCTACAGCTATTTCTTATTCTATAGATGAACTGCAATATCTTAAAATGGAAAATATATCATTCATTATTAGAATGAATTCATATTCATAGTATTAGTATTTTTGTTTATAAGGTTCTTTGGCGGCTATGGTCATTTCAAACCTCTTCAATTCATAGAAAAAACCCCATTGGACAAACACAACACCCATGCTCTGGGCGGGACTCGAACCCATGACCTTTGGATTAGCTGGCAAGCATGCTACCCACCAGCCCAATCTCATGAAGCCCAATCGGCTTCATATTCATTTTCAAAAATATTTCCTTAACCCTTGAGTAGTGTTGCTTGGGTGTCCAACACCTGGAGTGTTTTAGAAATGCAATATTTTTCATCTTGTCCACATTCTGAAATCGAACTATAAAGTAGCTGAGATTTTAAGTATTTAGAGTGTATTGAAAGTACCTTCAACCTAATTTAATTTTTTCTATGGTGAAAAAAAAATATTTTTTGGGGCTCTGGGTGTCGGACACCCATCGACAGTAATGACGTGACAAAGTTATCCTTTCCATTAGACTCCCTTCTCAGACTCCCTCTTGAGAGCTGAGACATCACGTTAAATACGTCACCCCATGTAATTACTGTAGTCGAGAGAAAAGGAGACCCTTGAAACCTTTTCACATCGACACCTAAACAAAGTATACACAAAATTTGAGATTTTCCATATGTCAATGTGTAGATAAGTCCAGTAAGAAAATAAGTAAGCGTAGTTGAGGTCGTTAGCAGGTGGCATATTTCCAAGATTTTTTGCCCTTGTTCAAAGTAATATGATATGGGTACAATGTATCCGTTTTCATTTTTACCACCACCATTTCTCTCCCTCAGTGGTTTTCAGAAAATCTTCTCAGTTGCTGGGTTGCATTCAGGCTAGCATGTTATCCTTGTGCCTTTCTTGTGTCTTTCTGTGCGTTTCTGTGAAAAACTTTAAGATTCCTGTGGAAAATGTAATTTTAGACAATACATTCCAAGCAAGCCTAATAAATATGGAATCAGTCTTCGCAATGGCAGATTCACAAACATTATACACTGTAAAATTGGAGGTGTATTGTGGAAAACAACCTCAGTGGCCATTTGAAAGGGAGTTCAAACCATTTGATTTGGTGAAGTGGTTATCCAACTCATTTCTAGATCCTGGGCGTAATATTATGATGGATAACTGGTACACAAGCTATCCCCTGGCCCAAGAGCTATTAGGTAGAAAGACAACTCTAGTGGGGACGATTAGAAAAAATAAAAGAGAAATTCCACCATCATTTTCAAATCCAATGGGGAGAGATATTAGATCAACTTTATTGGGTTTTCAAAAGAAAGTTACAATTATTTCCCATGTGCCGAAAATAAATAAATGTGTTCTGCTACTCTCCACACTTCATCATGATGAAAACATATCAAATGATAAAATGTTGCCAGGAATAATATCCTTTTATAACTCCACTAAAGGTGCAGTAGATTATACCGACCAGTTATGTGCAAGCTGCAGTATGTAGCAAGAAACTGCAGGTGTTGGCCTCTTGTGGTTTTGTTATTCATTTATGAATGTTGCGGGAATAAATGCACTAACTGTTTCTACTCAAAATCCACCTACTAAATTTAAATCTATAAAGATATTTTTGAAAGACCTAGCCATTGCTCTCGTGCAACCACTAATTAATCTTAGAGCAAAACTGTCAACCCTTTCCCCCAATCTTTCATCCGCATGCTATAAATACGCGACATCAAATGTTGAGGAAAGAAGACCAAGTGGTATGGTTTTCCTATCGCCTAAGAAAAGAAAAATGTCAGAAAAATAAATACGATGCAAAATATGTAACGGTAAGGATCGGAAAACTAAGTTTAGGCATTCATTCTGTGATATAACGTGTGTCAGGAACATTCAAATACTTATTGTGATAATTACCAGAACAAACACTCTACCAGAATGGAGTTTGCAGATACTTTGGATGATTGATGTGGATGTCTAACATATTTTGTACATAAGTAATTTTATGTGTATTGAATAAACATTAGATATTAGGTAGAATATAGTTAAAAATATAAGCTACAACCATTAAAAATAAAGAAAAAATATTCTGGGTGTCCAACACCCAACAATATTAATCACGTTTGTAATATAGATGCAGTACTGGAGGATTAAGGAAACTTCATTCTGCAAAGTCCATTTAACCTTCGTCTGCATTTGTTGAACCTAATTAATTCTTATACATATTTTGGGGCAGATATTCTTCTTTGTGCATGTTAATGTGGGAAATTC
This sequence comes from Rhinocypha anisoptera, assembly GCA_011762765.2. Lineage (NCBI taxonomy): Eukaryota > Metazoa > Arthropoda > Insecta > Odonata > Chlorocyphidae > Rhinocypha > Rhinocypha anisoptera. The sequence continues at coordinate 10,804 of WURS02441103.1, forward strand.
TTAAGCAATTAACTTAGCCTGTAGATCAGAGGAAATATAATTGTAGTTGATCAGTCCTTGAAACAAAGCAATTAAATCATGATTTTACTTTTCCTTACTATTCAAACTTCAAACAAAAATTTTTATCCTCAATTTCATACCACAATGACCAATTTCCTAAAAGTTTTGTGACTTGTGTAACTTAATGAAGAACACTTGAAAACTTTTTTATCTTTTCCAGTACTACTAGTACTTTGTTAAAGGGTGGGAGAGGTTACAGTCTCCTGTTTGTGTACTCACCATAGAATTTAATGATGACTTTAAATGTGACAAAAATATTCAGTACCTCCCCAACTGCATGAAGGTCATTGGGAATACGATTTAGTGATGTGGCCTATTAAAAAGGTGAACATCTTCATATTGAGTCCTTATTCCATTCAGCTTCCATGCACCAATTAATTCCCTTCATTTAGAAAAAGCAATCTTTATATAAGTACCTCACACAGGAGTTTTGTTATATTAAATACAAATTATGTCAAACAGTTTTCATGGGAAATTGAGAGAGGAAGGAGCTTGAACTTCATTGTTATTTAAGTTCATGATCTCCATGTTTCATCTTTCTTCTATTATCTGATGATTATAGTTAATGAAATATACTCATTTCCACAAGTGTAATAAGTTATTTTTCTGACAGAACACTATTTAATGTCATTATTCAAAGTAATATCAAAATAAGAATCATAATTAGGTGTAAAATCATAGTACATATCATCACACAGTTGTCAAATTCACAAAATTTTAACATTGCACTTAATGTAATAACATAATTTGAAAGGTTGGCTGCACTTCTTGAGCCCTATAATGATTTGACTTTAATATCTTAATCCATAGTGATGATAGTGTACACAAAATAGGTAAGCCATTCCATTGAGAGTTAGACAGGAAAACTCAAAAACCTTTAAAAATTAACTTCAAGTTTCTACCTATATTTACTTCCCTCTCAACAGATAAAAATTTAGACTGTGACCGTAGAAATTCTCCACTTGAAAACTCCAATGGTGATAACAACATAAGCATGAGGACCTTTGGACTACATGGCTCCAAAACTGTTCTTTGTCATGGACTGGCACGTGCCAATTGTCTACTAATCTTGACTGTGATACTTCTGTTATAGATTAAAGAATCCAGAATAATGGGGAAATTATTAGGAAGAAAAAATAAATAATAAAATGCAAAATAAGAGACCTATGACCAAAGATGCAAAGAAGAACAGCATCAAACTGTTTAAGTATGTGAAACTGAATGCTGAAGCTTGGATATAATCTTGTAAGTTTGATGTCTATATATTGGGGAATCCGCATTATAAATCTGTTTTGCAAATTTTTAATGTGAGCCATATAAATGCTCCACTGTGGAAATATCCATTTCATAATAATAATATAATATAATTTTTTATCCAGTGACCAAGTACATGGTGTAGGATTCTTAACAAAAAAGGAGAACAATAAAATCAAAAATTACAAAGAATTATCTTCAAAGAATTCTTCTAAAGAGTGATACATTTTCTCTTGTAAGCTTTTTACTCTTAATCTAAAATTACTTGTGCTGGCACAGTTTGTCAGCTCATCTGGCAGTCTACTATATATACGTATCCCCAAGGTTTTTGACCCCAATGAGGCCACCTTGTCCTAATGTAGTTATGATGAATGGACTCTGAGTGAATGTTTGATACTTGTGCTCATCTGAGTTTTTGGTAAACTTATAATAGTTGGATTTTACATATGTAACTAGAAAAAGTATAAAGATACATGGTACCGGGAGAATGTTAAGCGCCTTAAATATGGGGCGACAAGGAGCATTGTGTGGGGTAAAAACCATTAGTCTAGTCGCTTTCTTTTGAAGACGAAATATTTTAACCGAAACATGGGATGACCCCCAAAAAATTACGTTGGGTGCTATGTAAGTATAAAATAAAACAAAGAAGAGGTTAAATAAAAAATCAGGACTAACAGAGAATCTGATGAAACGAACAAGGTAACATTTACAACACCAGTCCATCATGTGAGTAATAGTAAGTATATGTGGTTTTGGGCACACAAGATATAAATTCAAGCATTATAATGGAAAGATTAGTACAGCACCATTGTCGTAAACAGACTCGTAGGATTCACATTGGAAGTGTGGATGTGAATTGGAATGACTTTGTCAGAATGTACTCGTTTATGTCTTACATATGTCTACTGTTGTTAGTGTAGTTTTTGATAAATTTACCTTTTGGAAAAGGAACTGAATTGTGTAAATGTTTGCTAAACGGTTAATGTGAATGACCAACTAGGAATTTCTGAAGCAGTTACAGCTGGAATGAAGAAAAATAATTTGTTGGGGGTCATGTAAGGATAGCTTTGTCGTCTGAAATTGCTCACACAAAATGTCCATTGCTCACAACCTCTTAAACTACCTACATAATGGAGATTGTGACCAATGATTCTTCTAAAAATATCCATAGATAATGTACAATGTGCAAATGGGGTGGTAGTCAGTAACTCATTGGAAATCTGTGCAGGTTAGTCCTATGGAATAGTTGGACATTTTAGTCCTGTATAAAAATGATTGAGCAATAAATTCCTTTTTGATCAATTAATATTTTTTGTACCTCGTTATAAATTGAAGTTTTGGATGAAAACTTGTTGAAGTTCCTAATGGAGAAACGCTTCTGTGACAAAGAGATGTGATTTTCGAAGTTTCAATTTACAATTGTGACTCCATCAAGACCATTGCCCTGCATAAGGCCCATCAAGTGACGACCTTGTCTTGAAGCTTTGGTCACATTCAATTACTCAGAAGAGATGACATTTAGGTTATTCCTTTATAAATTTGCTACTCTTGTTTGGTGATTCTAGGTGGTTTTACTGTCATGTTTCATGAATGCAAGGCTTGGGAAAGAAAGAACGAAAAACCTGTTGCTGTTTGGGTAAAATCTCTCTTTGATATCCTGGAAATTTAAAGGGTAGCTATCCTAGGTAATTTTTAAAGCTGTCTACATTCTTTAATCTCACCTACGTCTACTACAGTGGACGTTGGAGAGCTTTAGTGGACCTAGGAAAGCTATAGCTTTCACAAGAAAATAAGTGAATGATTACAGAACCTACCGGATCTGGGATCAATTCATTGTTAACTAAACAATTTCGAAGATCTTTTTTCTCCCACATTATATCAACATACAAAAAATCTAAGTATAAAGGAGGTTTTGAGATCTTATTGCCATTTTGAGATAATATTTCCACATCTTTTTTTCTCTTAACTTTTCCCCACTTATCTCCTTCCTTTTCCATCGAAGCAGTCACAATGGCCTGATTGGCTTCGCAAGGTGATGATGAAATGATCTAGCAATAACAGGTGGTCTTTTCATTGAACCATACCAACAGGTTTAGTTTACCTGTCGATGAAATCTTTTCCAAATCTACTCCAATCGTACTTGAAACCTGCCTCCCAATTTTTTCTCATTATTCTGGGGGTCGATTCGTTAATTTTTTGGCACATTTTTTTTACAGCCACATGCCCTTTGCTGACGCCAAATATTCATAAAAATTGGATGCACTTGAAATCCATGCCGGAGGGCGGCATTCGAAACAGCAAACTTTGAGCCAGCCGGCGAGCTCGCTACCCACTCAGTTAACCCAGCCGGGGCTTCAAAAGATACCGTCCTTTTGTCCAGAAGGCCTATTCTATTCCCGCCTGTCTCGCTTACATTCTATACCGTCAAGTTTCGGTTTCGTCGTTGTTTCTCCGGTAGATCTACTGGCCTTGACTTCATTTGTGATTTCCCGAGGATGAGTACCGAGACCGTTGGCTAGACGGAGTATGTTACTAGACGGAGTATGACACTAGTAATAGAATGAATTACACGTCTACAACTGTCTGATTAGAAATCGAGATTTGACACGTATTTTTCTTATTTTTTTCAATGCTGAGCCATCCAACCACAGTGATCAACCCGAAGGTTGGTATGTTAAGTGAGGCCCTCGGCGGTGAGTAGAGCTCACCTAGTACTAAGCCCACGGCGTGTGGAACTTCACACATCAGGGTAGAGGGGCCAGTTCCTTTCCCTGTGCCGCCTGTGGTTTCCCACGAAGATGTGGTACCCGAAA
>WURS02441114.1:0-14929 GCA_011762765.2 Rhinocypha anisoptera
CCCACAAATACTTTCGGGAGGAGTGTGGGGAGGCGTAGGGTTGGGATTCGCTACTCCCCCCTCCCCACCGAGATTAACATGTAAATATGTTGGAGAGGTAAAGGCTTTTACGATTTTCAATATATGGAGCGTCTTAAAGTTGGGTTTAAGGTATCGTAAAAGTTTCGATACGCCGACGTCGCTATATCAGTGAACGAGGCATCACACCGAAAGCGATTTGACGGCGACATTTTTAGTGTGTCATCCCCCGCCTCCTATACTGCACCCCCCTCCCTCAATGCTGACGATACCGATATAGGCGTAAAATATATGTGTAGTTATAGCATCGATATCGTGTTTATAAAGTCGCCGTATAGGATCATAACCTCGGTAACTTTTTTTTTAATATCTAAGGTCGATATCGGAATCGGGTTATCGAAAAACCCAGGCTTAAGGAAGTTCCGCAGAAGGGTGCGAGAGGGTCGAGAAGCCTTCGGAAATGGCGGAACGAGATGGGTTCAAGGGTACGTACGATTTTTTTCGGGGGCAGGTTGACGTGCCGAAGACTCGTTAAAGTCTAAGCGTGCCGATAAAAATACAGAGCAAGGTACAGAATGCATACGATTCATGAAAAACGTCCGGGGGAAGGGACGTGGACTCGTGAAGTGGCGGGCGAAAAGGGATCCACGTTTAATCCAGTCGCATTTCTTTTGGGGGACCATCGCATCTCGATATCGTAAGCTCGTTTTAATGCCTCACTCGATACACGTGAACGTATCGGACCGCCCCGAAGGGTGGATTATACGATTGACTTTGGGATTGACCATGTAGGGAGGGGGATACGAAACAGTGGGGTCGGATTGGGCACAGTCGAGTGTAAGGATATGATCAGGTCATCCGCGAAAGGCATTTAAGAGAGGCACATCTCTTCAAAGTAAGTAAGGAGTCTCAAAACGTCCATCCGACGGAATAAGCGGTTGCCTTACCTCCGACCTGCGGTACCGCCTCGGAATTATTTTTCAACCTACTTCTTCCGAGCAAGGGAATGGGGTTAAAGGCGTGATTGTTACTCCAGGCGGCGAAACATTTCCAACGCTGAAAAACCTCGCCTTTCTTCTCTTCTTAGAATTTTCAATTCATGAATGTTTGTAGGAGGGTGCTGGGTGAATGAAGTATTTTGCAATCTCCACGCGTCAATCTCAGCCCTTGATATGCATTGAGGGGTTCATTTATATTTTCCAACAGTCCAATCTCCTGCCTACAATCCCACCTGCAAGGTGCTAATTATATGAACAAACACAATTTTCACATGTCCATATCAAAGTTTCATGAATCATTAATTCCGTGTGAAAGATCACGATGCTTAAAAAAACGTCATTGCTAATTACCGCCAATCCACAACAGGGGAAGTCGCAGATAGAAGTATTGTTTTTATGAACTTTGTCGTTTTCTTTAAAAATTCCAACACTTCTTCCCATGCTCTTTTACTGTTAGACAATTATTTGCTACGTCAGTATGTCGTGAGAAGACCTTAATATGAATGTACAAGTTGATAAAACAAAACAGACGATTCTTCCGTTTTTAAGGAAATAAGATAATTTTGCATCGTATAACATCTACTGGGTTCACGACTGAAGTTAATGGCTCGCGGAATGTGGACGTAATTCCTATTCCTTTCGATTGGGCCTGGTATGAGTTGGAAAAGTGGATTTTAATTACGCACTTTCCCCTTATTTACGGACTCCGCTGATTTGTTTTGCAAACTATCCTTCGTGCATGAGGTATTAGTGATCTGTGTCCGAGTTGGAAAATGTTTTCCAGATCTTCTGTCGAAAGAAATTAGTGCTGGACCCTATAAGGACGTCCACGCAGCGAAAATACGTATAGTTATAATAATCGGAAGGGACTGTTATACATCGTGATAACGTGCGAACGAATAGATTAATTATGACATATCAGAAACGACCCATCTCATGACATTTCCACGAGTCGAGGTCAAAGCATTGAAAGGATCTATTATTAACATCACACACACATTATTAAAAGCTAACAGGGATAATATAGACAAAAAAAATCTGGTCCTAAATTATGAAACTTGAAAACTATGAGCTATGAGAAAAAGAGATGGAATGACTAATGAGGAGGCACATAATTCACAAAGTGGGCCAGAGAAATGTTTATGGAAAGCACTTAACAGGGAGACTAATCGAAAAAGCACGATGGGTTATGGTACGTAGTACGAACCACGCTCGGAAGAACGCTTGAGAAAGTCTACGATGATTTACTATAATCAGGTAATGGGCGTCATGAATGCTATCCGCCTCCAGGGGATGCAATGGAAAGAGGCTAAAAACCAATCCTTGTATTAGTTAACCCGTGATGATAATGAGATTACTAAGTTTCTCATTTCCATGGCATAAATATCGTCGATAAATATCTCCGAGTTTGATCCGAATCGAGTCAGCGATCAGTTTTAAAGCCACGGTAAATAAAGACGGCTGTGGCTGTTTCCGCCATTGAAAGATATTCTTCGAGTGGCCTGGAGAATCATTTAAAATTATTTCGAATGGACATAATTTCCTCACGTATCATTATTAATTATTATTACATGAAGTAAGATAATGGTGTTCTCTCGGCGAATGATGTTAACGTAGTCTTCTGTGCCAGAATGGAGCCCCTGACCCGGTGGAAAACTCGAGAAGACTATGTTAACATTATTATTACATGCTTTCGGACTGAATCTGATTTCGCAGGTACAAAAGTGTAACCCATCCCATCCGCGTAAACAACACTTTTCTATTAGCTTTTTGCCTTTAAAATCAATCATTCTTAGATATCCCCTTAGGTCTTACTGAATTTTCTAGACTCTTCTTTATGTTTTTACCTTCCAATTTCTCCAATTTGTGTCCCATTGCTATCGCATGAAGTCGGGTTTACTTTTGACTTAAATTCGCAATCGGACGAAAACTTCTTGACACTCGGACTCTTTTCATTGCTTCGCGTGCGCATGGATTGCATTACTGCACTCTTTTTGGAGCCCGGCAAGTAATTGATTCGGATATATCGATATAAATCGACAGTCCGTTTCCTTTGTCGATAATCCCGTGACTCACATCCCTTCTTTGTTTTTATTTTCTAGCTTGTCACCTCCATATTCTTTCGGGTATCTTTCCGGAATTGTTTTAAGGCAATTTTAGATCAATTATTTTCGTAGGGTCCTCAACAAAGTTATTTCTGCGTATGACAGTAGGGCTTACGGTGAAAGTATTAAGTACTGTTGCTGAGGAAGCTTGTGGCGCAACTCGCGAGAGAGAAACGTTTTTTTTTTGGTCAAGCGACATCTCAGTCTTTTCGAGTTGAAATTAAAATCGTAACGACAAGTGAAACACTTGGTTAATTTCCACAATGACAGTAACCCTCATTTGAACTTGTTTTATAAAGGTATAAAAGTAAAGCTATAAAATTGCACATTAATCCAAGTTTGTCAATTACTTCTGCGGGTCAAGTTTCTACAGTTTAGTATTTTTTTGTTTTTCCTCGAGATTACTCTTTCCTTCTATTCATCTCGTTCCCTGATACGTTGCAAACAAACAACAACAAAAAAAAAGAATTCATTTTGGATTTTTTCCACGTCACGTTGCCGCTAAGTTCTGGGAATGTCGTGACTCCATCGCTTAGCTTCAGCAAATTCTGATTCTTCCGTCAGTTGCAGGGAGGGAGAGAGAGAGAGAGAAAGAATGCTCAACAATTCGTTGCGGAACTTCCCTCGTATATATAATTTTTTTTTTATCGGGTCGGTTATGAAACTGTTGGGTCAGACGTATCGACTCTGTGGGCAGCGAACCGATAGATCGCCTGCGACCGGTCAATTGGCCTATCCGACCGATCAATTCAATTCGCATCTCCGAGGGAATACCGTAACACTTCCCCTTTACCGACCTCTCTTCGGTTCGGTTCCTTTTTTTTCTTCTCCTCCACTCGGAAGGATAATTGAAGTAAGAAAAGTTTCGAAAGGAGCCTGCGGAGGAGATTCCCACGTTTGCATAGTTCTCGGGGAAGCGACTTGCGATCTAAGGACTCGGAACTTCTACTTCGATTCCCCGATATGGAAGGATATAAATTTTTTTTTGTCCTTGGATCCTCTCTTCCCCCTGCATGCGATTCCTCAACTAGAACATGCCACGTGAAAGAAGAAGTTTAGCTTTAGTTATATTTATTTTCTTTTGTCGTTCTTCAACATGCCGAGGTGATGAGGTTATGGAGTGCGCTTCTTCGGAACCTATCGTGATTGCGAAAATTCAATTATTTTAACCGATTCCGGTCAGAAAGACTACGGGGATTTGAATTTTGGATTCCTATCGTTATAAAATGTCTAACACAATCGTTTTTCCACCGAAAATAGATTTTGCGGTACTCCCCCACGTTAAATGTAAAAACTCGAGACTCGGCCATTTTCCTGAGGTTGATATTTCAAGATTTATGCGATAATCGATATATAAAGCAATTCAATGATTAGATTCTAACACGCCGTGCGGCTCTTCTGAAACTGATAATTCATATGGTTAGATGATATGTGGTACAACACTACATGCGCAGTTATTTTGAAAGTTCCGACCGGGTTAACATGGGGTTAGCGCGCTCGCCGGAAAGTTCAAAGATCGCTAGTTCAATTCCCGCCTAGGTTTTTGGTTTTTTCTCTGCACTTGAAGAAGTGCTAAGTGACCATAGCCGTCTTCGCACCCTATGAACAAAATTACTACTACTACTATTTTGTAAGTTTATTAAATATCCACATCCGGTAGTTACCAAGCAATGAATATAGCAAGTGCATGCAATATCGCCAGCTGAGAAACAAGACGCAAGGTCATTACTCGATTCCTTGTTTGCCTGTCTGAGTAAATCTGTTCCCCTCAAAAATAGAATTTTAGGCAAGTATATTTTTGCTCGGGACGTTGTCATCGTTCCAAGCGGAAAAATTATCCGTACCTCTAGACCCAGTAAAGTGGTTATTGCAGCGAAAATAGTTTCTTCGGCCACAGAGGGAGTGCGACCGTAACTGGATTAATTTAGAATACAGCGATCCCTCAATAACAAAAATAAAAACATTCATATAAATATCCCAGGGATAATTTTTAGTTGACTTTAATGCGAACGCGATTCGTTAAGCGGCTAAGTTTTGAAGTCCGACTAAAATCCTATAGTCTCTTCAATTTTCATCAGTCTTCGACAGCGCCTCTTTTCATTTGCCTGCAGTGTCCATAATAATCTGTATTTCACACTTTATAATAAAAGTTCATAGAATACGTTCATCTAATAATGTGCGAAATTAGGCACCCCTGAAGAATCATCTTATTGAGGGGTTGCCATCACGATTTTAAAGGCGGTAAGTAATTGTGAAATAAACATCTCTTGGGCAAGTTAAAAAAATAACATAATTGTGTTCTTATCCACCAACGCATACAAAAGTTTATAGTTTAATCAGGCTCATTACAGGTATTAATATGAGGGATTTTTTTAAAAAATAACAAACAGAAATTTCGTAGATGAGTACCGTAAACATGGTGTAGTCTTTTTACAAACAATTTTTTATTACAAAGTTTACAAACCGTGCTCATGGTGAAATTGATTGAAAACAAGAAAAGAGAAGGAATGGTATTAATAACATCTACTATAAGCACATATGGACAATTTAGTAAATAGAGATCATACAAATACAAATAGAGAGAACAAGTGTCATACAGAATTATGCAGAAGTTTATTAAACAATCGTTATTAAGTATTCTTCAATAGAAAGAACGGACGTTTCACCCACCCTGAGGACGATGGACGACTCGGCCATCGAAACGTCGGAAGAAATGCAGAGAGTGACCTGGTGGAGAACCCCAATAGCCTTCACTATTCTTCAAAATTTTTGTGTGAGAATAGCCAATATTGCTCCGACGTCACTATTTCGTTGGATTAAATGAATGAATTTCGTTAATAAGTTATTTCCTTACCTTATTACATTCCTTATTAATAAGCTACATTCCTTTCTCAAAGAGTTTGATAAATATACAAGTTGGAAAAGTGACCGCAGACGCGAGCATTCAACGACGGAATATTTAACGTCAAGCGACGGTCATCATTTAACTAGAAACTTTTTTTAAGTCACTGCGTTTCAAAACTTGGCCGTAAGAAATTCGTACTCGGCAGAGTGAAATAAAATTACTGGAGTAGAGAAACAAAGGTTTCGTTTCTGACTGGTGGCCAAGAAATGTGATAAGTAATTAAACGGGCAAAAAGATTTAGTTAATTTGGTGTGTATTAATTAGATACCTAATTAAATCAGGGGCGGAGTTCTAGATAATTGTTTTGGAGATTTTACCTTAAATTATGCATAAAATTGGTCGAAATTGGTACGATTTTGAGGAACCAAAATGAAATTCTCAGGGAAAACATGGAGGAGGTTAAGGAAAATGTATTCATCCATTTAAACAGGCATTTAACGGGAGAGCGACGAGAGGCGGATGGGATCAATAGTGAGTTCGAATGTAAGCTGATTTTTAAACATTAAATAAAAAGCGAACCTATTTAAATACATGAATGCAGGTAAGTTCGTGTACACCTTTTCTATTCAAAACATATGGTTTCGTATGAATAACTTTGTTATTGGAATCGCTCATAATACCTATTTGGTTGAGGTTATCGGACGCTGTAAATGATACTGTATTGAGTTAATTAAAGATTCCTGGATTACTGCCGTTGACCAGATCTCCGTTGGTATTGTGAAGGCTGAAGAAAGCACGAAAAATGATTTGCCATCAGTTCCTATGTTGGAAGGATGATTAACAACAGTGTCTCCCAAACGGACTATAGAAACACATTCCTTAAGGGATACCTAATTTTTTATTGCAACATTTTCATGCGTTGGGGTAATCACCTTCAGTATAGATGAATTCTCAGAGTACAACTCTTCTCATGTAATTTGGCGGCCATGCTTAGACGACCTTGCACTGTGGGGGAAAGTAAGAGAGGTAGTCGTTGTTGTTGACTTTACCTTTTGACAAACCATTTTTGAACATTATTATTACAAGCAACGTCTTAAAGTTGACCACGAACGAAAACTCAGGGAAAATATGTTGTAGAACGGACAGAGTTAAAATGTAACTTTTCCCCATATATGCATACTAAAATAGATATGACCCCAGTCGTGAAGAGAACAATTATGATTGGTAGTGCACATATTACTAGTTACCTTGCATGGATTTCAAATGTACCCGTGTTTATCAAATTGTCCCCGCATGAAATTAGCACTGTTTTGTTTTACATGTGAATGGTTTCTTTCGTGGTGAATATTTTCTAATAATTTGGCTGAGTACTGCATCCCAACGACATCCCGTTGTTCCTGTGAGCAGGAGGAACAGGAAGAAAGGAAGGAGGCGATTATTTGCCCAAGGGCACTAGCGGAAAAAGTTGCACACCACTGCATGAGGCGGTTATTGGGCAACAGAAGGCCACTGACAGCGTCAAGATGGAAAATACGTTGAAAACCACTAGGAGAACTTGGAAGTGACAGGAACGGTGGAATAATGAATCCACTCGACTCTAATAGAATCAGGCTGTCCTCCCAAGAACGATATGCGGAAGGGAAATGAAAACAGGAACATTAAACGGGTTATATCAAGATGTAACCCCTAACACTTCTTAATGAAAACTCCGGACAAGAAGCAATTAAAGTCCCAATATGCATAAGAAACTGGAAGCATAGCAATTGACGCGGACAAGGTAGAAATTAAAAAGTCCCGTTTCCCAGGTAATATCGTAGGTATTGCGGACATCCTTGGATCGAGTACTTGGGGAGATTAGACTAGAGCATTAATAAACAGGAAACGCAAATCGTAGTATGCGGAAACGTTTTAAATTTGAAGAGATCCTTTGAGCTTCGTGGGGAAGGAATTGGGGCGGATGGAAACTTGGATGCATCTGGGAAACCGGGCAGGGAAGGAAGGGTTTCGACGGGCATATACGAAGCGCAGGAAACTTTTAGAGAAGGAAAATTTCATCAAGAGGGCACAGATAAGAAAAGAGAGACAGGGGAAAAATAAGAGAATTAAGAAAACAGCATGGGGAAGCATTCATTTCTGTCGAAACCCCATTGTTCAAATACACGGGAGAAGGGAACTGCTGACCAGGGATGAGGCTGGGTTACTAAATATGGTCCTGGCGAATGGAGCACGATACGGAAATGAATATTGAAATGGAGTGAAATACTTAAAAGCTGAGATAGTACATGTTTAAAACGCAGGCTAATGTAGTTACGAGACGCTGCGAGAAAACGTCAAAACATAGGAAGAAAAAAGATTTTTGTTTCCCGTTGTTAGGAAATAACGTCCAGCGAGTTTAATGATTTATGCATCAGATCCATATACCAACGATCGAGCCATTAGGTACCAGACTCTAGTGGAATGCATGTGTTCGGAATCCGGTATCCCGAATATAGGATCAATTTGATGTTTCTTTTCGATTTCGGTAAGCATTCGTAATTTAACCAGTGTTATTCAAACAACTTTTTGCAGTAAAAACTCGAATTTTTTTAATACCTGTAGACTAATCTTTATTAAAGAGTATTTCAATTTTTTCGCTGTAAATTTAACTTGTGTGTCATTAAATTAATGTAATTTACAAAATAACTTTCATAGGTACAAGTCTGCCGCGACCACCCCCTCTCGTGTTCTCGCGTCCCAGTTGACACTAGTTATGGATAAAAGAACACACAAGATTGATGCATAGAAGCCGCTTATCAGAGAAGACTCGTGTCTCTCTGGCACGTCGCGATTTACAGAGGTCCGGAGGCAGACCGACGCTTGTTAGCGCACCCATGTGCTACTTAGCGTTTCAGCGTTTCGTCTCTTTCTTTAGAGATTGGAATGGGAAGAAACAAGTGCGGTAAGAGGGCTACGAAGTAGAGAGAGATGGTGTTTTTTAAAGCTTCTCGACGGTTAAGTGTAGTATCAACCTCGGGGGTTTGTCAAATAACGGAGGGTGAGAGACAGAGAACTCTAGAAAAGGAAGGGAAGGAACCACGCAAGAAATTAGTGGAGGGAATCGGTGATGGAGTCTAGGTCTTTCTCCATGGGCGTAGTTAGGAGGGACACAACTTTCTGAAAGAAACATAATAAGATGTGTTCTTAAAATCCTAGTTATAAAAAAATGAGATATCATCTTTCTGATTATAAAATGCAACACGAGCATTCACACCTATTTATTTTAAGAATTTTGATTGGATGAATACAGCGTCAAGGAAGATGCTGTATTCTTTTGTCCACATAGAATACTTCCCTGCAAAGAAAACTCACTGACTGAAAATGACTCGAACAACTGGAAAAAAATTAAGAAAAATTGGAAAAGGATGGATCCAGTGAAAGTCACAAATTTTTTATGCTGAAGCAGATTAACTATTTAAAAAAACAAAAGAAAAAGTTGCTACAGAAATATATTCCTCTCACAAAAAGCTTGTTTCTTAAAACCGTGAGAACTTTAAAAAAATTGCCACTTTTACTGTAGTTGGCATTCGAGGCCACGATGAATCTGAGTCTTCCAAAAACAAAGGAAATTATTTAGTTTTGTGAGTTATTTGGGAACTACGGTGATGATTTTAAAAATAAATATGAACGGTACCTTAATTATACAACCATGCAGCTCAAAATCTAACTCCGCTCATGTCTCTCTTCATCTCTCTCTATATTGGAGCATCGAAGGACAGTATCTGAACTGGGTGAGATAAGAGAGAGAAAGAGAGACAACTTTCTATCCCCCTTTTTCCAGCAAATCCCTTTTACTTCACACAGACGTCCGGCGAAAACGCCTAGGCACTAAAAAAGATCGGAAAGCCGTGACCTTTCAAGGTCGCGTCCTCTCTCTCTCTCCATGCTCAATAACAACAACCCATGCTAGAACGTCCTTGGATGCTCGGTGCAGAACGACGCATAAAATGCTCGTACGTACGTACATACAGATGTATTCGCGGGCTGCAGTCACGGACGGACTCCCTCCTCCCTGACCATGATCGCTTCCCTCTCGGCGAGATATATCGGAGCACCCTATGTTTCTCTTTTGACTTCCAGGCCGTCTGATGTATCTGGTGATACCTGGGCACCTATGCGGTGAGGTTTTTTTTCTTCGAGGGACCTTTCGAAAGGATTAAGCGCCCGCTTTTGTCTAATTGTAAACCAATGACCTTAGTCGAGAAGGGCAGATTATAGCGATTAGAGATTGAAGGATGCGAATACAAAATTAATTAGCCGCGAAGAGCTGGTGTGGATGAAAGTTATTATTTGAGTAGCAAATTTGATGCTAGTGTGCACGGCATTAACATCATTTAAGAATCCGTATATTATTCCTGCATGATAATCAATTTAACAGAACCCAACATATTTATACGTGAAACTTATATAATTTACGCACCTATCAAAAATCATTCACATGAGCACATGAGAATACATTCCTGGAGTGGATTAAAACACTGCCACGCATCCTTGCGATAACTTGCAGGGAATTTCATAGCCGTAATTGGAAATTTAGAAGCTTACAGTGAACACACAACAATACAGAAAAACTCCACTTCCACCAGAAGGACACCCGATTGTTCTTCAGAGCGTTTTTCTCTGCTCTTAACTTTATGAAACGAGAAGTCTTTGAAACTAAAATTCACTGAGGAGGCCGTCACTTGGTGGAATTCCATAGGATTATTTTACACGACCGGTTTCTACGGATTACCGTCATCTTCTGGTGATGACGGTAATCCATTTTTTTAGACTATTTTTTTGCCGTGCAAAACAATTAATTTTTGATTGTCTTTGACACTTGCCAGAAAATTAGGAATGATTTTTAAATATTCATTACCTGTGATAGGTGCTGTAACATGGCCACCAAAAATTATAAAGGTTTTAAACCGACTTTTAGATTTAAATAACTTGTTTCTTCATAATGGAAGTGTTTACTTCATAACTTAGTATTTTCCACAGTGCTCACTGTTGAACACTGTGTAGCACCATGGAGACTACTAAGCTATCTTCATTATGGATATCCATATGCTCCATATGCCATATGAAACTCCATTTGCCTGATATTATTATGTTTATAAATTGTTCCGTGGTGCCGAGGCACGAGAAAGTATGGTCCGATTAGTCGCACTCTGCATCGCGGTTTAAAACTTTAACAAAAAAAACGTAAAGACGAAATAAAACCGTAAAAACCGTTGAAAAAAGACGAACAGAGATTATCTCTCTTTAATATGACACAACGCATGTTAAACGTTGCAAGGGAATCGGCTGTGCATTAAAAATGTGAGCTGTTAAAATATTCGTTAGAGTTTAAAACTCAGCGTATGATACATTTTGAATGACGAAAAGTAACGATGCATCGCCAACGCTCGAGAATATAATGCAGCGCACGTAGGTTAAAGGCTCACCGTAGGCCCGCCGGTTGGCCCTTGGCCAAATCTAGAGTGTAGATAGAAGTTCGATATTTTTCCCCAAGTTTAAAAAAAAGTTTTTCTCTCTCCGGATTAAACTTTTAATGAAACCTCAAGGAAAGGCTTGCGCATGATTTTAATGTTGTTCTTCAGATTTGGGAAACGGACAATTCTTTTTTTTCGGACGAAGCGAGCCAAGAGCAGGTTACTATTTAAATCTTACGCGGGGAAACATTCATGTCCCTACCGCAAAGATAAGGAAAACGATCGGCAAAAGCGTGAAGTCTTGGGATGCCATAAAGACGAATGCATCAATTGGTAGGGAAATAAAAGATATTCCTTCTCGGAATCTAAGGCGGAAACTACGGATGCAATGGAGGATTTAGCATCAATTCACAAAGGATTAGCTTTGTAGTATGGCTGTGAACCATCAAAACTAACATTATTATTTTATCAGTATGGGAAATTCAGGAAGATTATTTCCAATTAAGGTCAGGTTTGACGGGATTACGAAATCGGCATAGACCACAGAACATAAAATCCCACGAAACCTCAAGCTTCAGCGAGGGAGGACCTTATTGATAATTATTAGTCCCTTCCAGGCATAGAGTTTCATATATTTATCTGACGAGAACTGAACTACCTTGATTGGCGAGAAATAAACTAAGTTGAATTCGCCAACGAATAATCTTTCAGCATGGAAACCTATACAAAAGGCCCATCTGGATACTGTAAGCGAGGTCAGTGGGTAGCTGGTATTTTCGACCTGAAATTTTTATGATCCCGTAGGCACATGACACGAATATTCGCTCAGATAATCCTCCTCAAATGACTGAAAAAGAATGTTTTGAAAGAGCATTACGGACAACTGTCATTATCGATTATATAGGAAATGAATTATGACGATAAGCTCGTCCTCGCATAGTGAACTGACGTAAAAAAGTGAATTATCAAGGCAACCTTTTTCCAAGGCAAATAATTAGGTGAACGTTCGTTCTAGGCATTCACGTAAATTAAATTATAAATCACTAATTAACTAACTCTTTAATTTACACTTCCTACTTAAATTATTTAAGTAATTGCTGTAATTTTAAACTCATATTTTCAAGGTCGGTACAGGATTTTGTGTAAAACGTTACCATAACTAGGTCGCGTTTTTAAAAAAGTATTAGGCGTAAGCGGAGAAACTCGTATTGGTGCTTTTTTCTCTACTAACGACATTAATAAATTTAACGACTTCTAATTAAAGCGAATTTTTAGAGGACGAACAAAATAATGAGTGGAATTAATAGACCTGCATTTATGGACGATGTCTCCAAATTACTATTCCCACGATAAGGAGAACGAGCAAAACAGTTCCGAAGGGAAAAATAAAGTTACTTATGTGTTATTGAATACACAGTCCGCGCTTCTTTAACGAACGTGAACTTTATGATACATGAAGAACGCCGAGGTAGTCAAGGAAGAGGTCGATTCAAGGAAACCAACGCAAGGTATAGCAGCTCTCATCGGTGAAAAAAACCACATGTGTAAAACACAAATCCGTGATAGAAAAAATAATGCATACGCGCACAAGGATCCGACAGGGAGGAAGAAAGGTGATCATCAAGGGTGCGTAGTTTTTTTAAGACCCAACAAAAAAATTGAGCTTCTTTTTTTTTTACTCCGAAAGGTTATGCACGGAAGTACAAACTGTATGAGTACATACGTGTTTGCTCCGCCAGGAGCAAAAAAAAAAATGGTCGCCACGGTCGTTAAACCCGACTAAATTCCGCGAAATTGGTTCTTGCTTACGAAGGCAATGTTCTAATGATGACCACTTTAGCGAGACTATCAATTCCGGCAATCCTTTTAACGTGTAGCTACCCACACGGATGACTGAAATCGGCGACGTCGTTTCGATAAAATTCATTAAAACGATTTATGCTTTGAAAAAGACCGCCGGAACTCGATTTTCCTTTTCCGTAAAGTTTATGACGAGGGTATTCGTTCCGAATGCACTCCGACAACATCCATACTTTTACGGAAGAAGCAATCAAGTCATCGAAAAATAGCATCTCCGAAGAAGGAGCACGGCTCGTATCCAGCCGACTGAAACGCAATCACTCTCTCCAGGGGCGACACGCTCGGGCACGAAAAAGGAGGAACACATGAAGACCGAATTTCAATTCGCCGGGTGCCCGTCGCCCGCACCATCCAACCGACCACACAGGTTTTAGTCTCGTCCTCCGCGTCCGCATGCCTGGCATTGGAGCGGAAGCCTGACCTGGCAGAAAACCGTGTGTTTTAAAAATATCTCGGACCGAAGCAATGTCACCGTCGAGGGTTCACGGCCTCTGTAGAGGACCGGGAAACAATGTAATGGGCTGGGGTTCTGGGAAAAGTACCACTCATCACAAAACTCGAATAGGTGAGTTAGCAAGAGTCGACCCGTCTAAGCGTACGCACTAATGGCGAGGTGAGGTCATTCCTTACGCAGCACCCAATGGGGCAGATATATCAATTCACGCCTGCGACACAAGCGAATTTCCCCAGACCGAAAATTGTAATCTGCTCTGAAGTCAACGGTGAAATAGACCGCTTTTTTCTTTAAAAAATATCTCCGTTACAGCCTAGTAAGTATTTCGCACTACCCTCTTGGTTGACGGGAATGCTTATCCAGTAATGTTTGGGATTAGCATCCCCCTTTGGTGCAAAACTTTATATAAATAGTTATTTCCAAAAAAATAAATGATTCCCTACTTTTAGTTACGCCCTCTGAGAGAGCATACCACTGCGCCATAATGTTGTATTTTTCGCACAACTCGATGAAGCTTTGGTAATAAAAAACTTCTTCACAAAAGTGAAGGTGACAATTAAATGGCTTTGATGGCTCGTGAAAGTGATATTCGGAACCACAGGACAAAAACCTACTTCCGAACAAGCAGATACAAGCGATAATCTTACCCTAGCATTGTTCGCGATCAAAGCCAATGAGGAAGGTGAAAATCAAGTGCTGAATCCGATAACAAACTTCACCTCCTTCTGTGTTCAGGCCGAGCGACCGGACGCCCAAATTTTCCTTTTTATGGTTCCTTTCAGACTGATAAAATAAGCCGCTCCCATGACAGCGGTATTACGTAGAGAAGCAGGTTTTCTATTTGTTTAAAACAATCCCATATAATAAAACTCTATACCTTCAAAGAGTTCAATTAATTTACCGTGCCTCACACGTCTCCGAGAATATTGTATCAATTTTCATGAGCGCAGCACATTTTTCAGGCTTGCAGTCACCCCGGACGTGAAGCACATACGCACGAATTTGGCGCAAACTCGTGGGAAGCCGGGACGGGGGGAGAAACGAAGAAAAAAAAGAGTGGGGAAAATGATGCGTGGGGGGGAGGGGGAGGGAGACTTTTCGGCACGTCAGCAGCGTCACGCTTCCCTTATGCGCGGTTCGCGAGCGAAATTATGCACGCAGAAGCTGTATGGGGGTGGAGGGAGGGGGAGGAAAAAAAA